>OY998243.1:13173930-13446430 GCA_963922005.1 Cornus suecica
GCACATGCCTATATGAAGATTGATTGTTGGGTTTTGATTTGTATTTTTTTCTAATATTCTTCAGATCTGTTGATATATATCAGGTATACGTATGTAAAAGATCATTGGATCTTTGTCTTCATGATTTGCTAGAATTAAATTATATATTTCCGGATATATATATATATATGTCTTTGATAAAAGTCGTTCCAACTTTAACTAAATCTACTTTTACATGAAGTGCTTGATAAAAGTAAGTTTAGCTTAGATGATTATATTTTGCTAAGTTAGTGTGCTTAAACAAGATTATCTGACGAAGGAAAAAAAAAAAAAAAAAGAGAAAAACTCTTGTATTCGTTTAGCACTTGGTATATTAGATTGGACCCCAATCTTTTTTCTGTTCCCTCTTTTGGACTGATGGGAAATCCCTCTTAATTGAGTAAAGCAAAAAAATACGTATTCCATTTGTATTAACTTAAATTTGTATGTGAATGTATATTCATATTACTTGACTTCTCTAAGAAAATCTAGATTATTATTGTTTTGTTTCTTTTATCGCAGATATGGATCTAGTGGTGCTGGGCCGATACCACCAAATGCTTGGTTGCTTTTTGATGTCGAGTTAGTAGATGTTCGTTGATCAGCCTCTTTTAATGTGTGAGCTAAGCCCTATATCGTCTCTTTTTCTCATTTTCGGAATGCATTTTGTGCGGTATGAACGAGGAGGTGAATGAAGGGATTTTATTGGAAATTTGCTTTTGAATTCCCAGTTTTGGAATTGTTTTTAGAAGTGTTAAGTGAGAAAAAGACTGCTGCATGGATGGTGCTGATTTTGCAAAGGAAGCTACAAATTTTGGATATCAATATATTTATATAAACATATATATGTAAACTGTCGCCTAATCCTGGTGCAACACTTTGAAAATTACTAGAAATGCTAGTTTGGTACGAGGCTTATCTGTGGTTTGGGCTCGACTTACATTGAATTTGATCTGTTATTGTAGATGCTCAAAATTGCACCACACAAAAAAAATCCTTTATTCAATATTTGATTTTCCTTTTATACATTTTCTTGATGGGCTTGAAGCCCATTGAGACAACATTTTATTTATTAAATAAATACACGGATACAATGGGCCCAACCATTGGGCTTACAGGAATTTTATTGGGCCAGTAGCCTGATGGGTTTAACCCGGAAAGGCTTCGGTGGGTCAAGACATTTTCTACACTTACACATGCCCACTTCTTCTTGATGGGCCGTGGGGCGACCGGGCCCATAAGGGAGAAGGAAGGGTAAGAATAATGAATTCATCACCCCTGTCGGGGTGACGTGGCTCACCCAATTAATGTGATGGCTGAGTAATCATTGCGGTCTTTGAAATCAGTGGTCCGGATGGCCTCGATTGGTGAGAAGGGTGGCCGAGGAGGCGCACATGAAGCGAGGTGACGCTTCGCTTCCCGAGCGCACGGCTTTTCAGGCGCCCCTGAGACTCCTATAAATAATGGCTGTAATGTTGAGGATCCATCCCGTTTCACAATTTAAAACTTTCAGAGAACTCTTTGTACTTGAGATCTTTACTTATCATTGTCAGAGTCTATCTCCTCTCTCAGGAAAGCGTCCGAAATCTTTCGGGATTCATCTTAGAGTAAGTTATTTCTTTTCATCTTCGCGTCTTTCTTTTTCTTCTTTTTAAAATGTCCGATAGCGATGACACCCGGTCGGGTAGCGACTGTTTACCCTCCTCTGTGAACCCGGATGCCTCCCCTAGTTCACCCTCAGTGGAGGTGGTTAGGACAATTGTACTTAGTCCACCGGAGATTAACCAGAATGTAGCAGCAGCTAGGAATCCGGCTGCAGGGGGTTCGGGAGATCAGTTTTATGCTGATCCCCTTCCTCCCATGAATAGGGTAGAGACAGTGTTAAAAAAGTTAAGGGTCAAATGCGGGGTACCCGATGGGGTAATTATTAAAAACTATCCTAAAAAGTATGATTTTAGGAAGGGTGAGGGGGTTTTGGACCACCAGATTTTGTTATCGGCCTTTCACCTTCAGGTCCTTAAATTCCCGATCCAACCCTTTTTCCTTTACACCTTAGCTACCCTGGGTCTGGCCTCGCTTCAGGTGGGACCGAACTTCTTCCGGGTCCTGGCTATGATCCTGATCATCAATCGGGATCTGGGCCTTGACCTTGGACTGGCGGACCTTCTATTATGTTACAAAATACAGGCCCAGAAGGACTGCAGAGGTCGGTACAATCTTTTTCCCCTTAGTGGGAGGAAGATCTGTGCTGGCACTGAAAAGTCCAACAAAGGGTGGAAGGAAAGAATGGTCGTGGTGAGCGGGAACTGGAGACTTCCAAGCTCGTCCAGATTCAAAGTCCCTAACGAGTTTGACCAACACATTTTCCCTTCTTTCAAGCCATTCCATAGGGGGTCATGTGTCACGCCCCGAATCCGAAAATCCGGATAATGACTTAAATTTAATTAAAATTCATAAAAATACCAAATGGTCAAACTGGTCAACCGACATTGTTTATAATTCACTAGCGCGGAAGCGAAATAGAAATAATAAAATCACATACAAATTCCGAAATCAAATCAAATTACAACACGAACACACTAGTCCAAAGCCAAAAACAATACAAATCATAATAAGCACACAATCTCCATTATTACATAAAGATGTAATTATTATAGGTTCAAATTCCACAAATTTCCAATAGCTCACGCATCATCCACCAATGGTTCTTTTCCTGAAAAATGTTAAGGGGTGAGCACAAACGGCCCAGTAGAGAAAAATCATGAAGCGTAAGATTCCGCAAGTATGTAAATTAATGAATACGTATAGGGTCAAGTCTCTACCCTAGTCCAATGTCAAGATATAAATGCATAAGGAATCACAATATAAACTCATGTAGAATAATTTAAATAATACCATCAAGATAATTTAAAAGTTCTATAATCACGAAATTAAAACCAATACTCTCAATATGAACTCAAATCCAACTATCACAACCGAAATAGCATCAAATTCAAAATCATCAAATGGGAAAATTATGTCGTGAAACAAACCCTAGGACATGAACTACCTGTTCATCTGCCTAGTCGTCTTGGGGCTACTAACCCTACGGTGACGTCAACCAATCGCGCGATAATTCGAGGACTTGCACCCCGGGAGCTCCTTCGTCCCCCCATTGCTCACACCACACGACCATTTCCCAAAATCAACAACCAATCCACCATTCACAATTCACAATTCATAAATGTCATTCACATGCGCACATAAGTAATAAATATATCCGCACTCCATGATCCACCTAATAAAATTCTATCGTGGCATGAATCAATGCATTTAAACACATTAATGCAATTTCACAACTCATGTCAAACATAGCACAATAAGATGATGAATCTATATATAAACATTAAAATGCATAAATGAAGATTCTTAAACTCACACGATACCCCAATAAATCCCTACCTCAACTTGATAAAATATCCAGTAAAATACCAACAATCAAAACAATATGGTTGTGTAGAGAATGAATAAACGGACGGTTCTCCCTTCACGCCTTCATTTGTACCCTGTTATGCCCGAAACCAATTAACACATATTGAATAATTTTTATATACATAACCATAATTATTTTTATAATAATATTTTCCAATAAACATTCTGATATATATAAATATCTACTCAAAAATAATCGGGATTAATAGAAAAAATTTAGCTACTTAATTAAGAATCGAAAAGTTCGGCTTCGAATACTACCGTAAAACGGACAGCAGGTAATCTATGATTTTTAGAAAAATCTACAGGTTTGATAAAAATATGAAATTTACAAGATACACTTCAAACTTCTACGTAGATCTACTGTAAAATTTTCATAAGCTTTAATCAAAGGACAGTGGTCCAAAATAATTATAAAAGACAGCTTTCCTAACAGTTCCGAAAACTGAACACCCTTTACTCCAAGATTTTTACAAACCTATCCATGAATTATATGAATACCTAAATCTCCAGATTTACATCTTATATACTCAAGATCAGGTGATAAAATTATAAGTACAAAATTAGAATTATAGATAGCTCAAATTGGTAACACAAGTTCCGGTTTTAAACTACGGTTAAAACTGAACAGTTACTACTCAACAATTTTTATTACCAGTATAAATTAACTTAAAATTCTTGTTCTTCAGTACATATGTCCTAGACATATACAAAATGTTATAATAAAAGTTTCAAGATTTATAAGAATACGAAACCATATGAAACAATTGGCTAAACCGAAACCGAAATCGGATCAGCAAGCAGTAAAATATCACTGGACAGTGTACTTCCGTGATTTTTAGAAACTTTAATATTTATCTAAATGATCTGAAATTTTGAGAGATGATAATAGACATATACAAAAGCATACTGTAAAAGTTTCAAAAATTTATAAATAATTTAACATGGTCTATAAATTTCTCAAACCGAGTAAAACAAAACGGTCTGCAGCAACAACAATATCCGAATAACATGTTTTTTCCTAGATTTTTAATTAACTCTCTACTTACCTATAAATTCTGAAATTTTCAGGAACATATAATCACATACCTATATATGATCTGTAAAATTTTCATAAACTAATTTTGATCCGTACATATATTATAAATTAGAGATCTAAAGCCTTGATTTTCACTAAACATGTAAACTAGCAATCTGGAATTTTTGAAAAATCAAATCAAATTAAATAATATAGATCACATACCGTAATTGGTATTAAACCGAAGATCGGAACACGTAGAACAACTTCCTAGTTGAGCACAAAATTGAATCCCCACTCTAAGATGCCCAAAATGTAGAGAGAAGAAGATAGGAGAAAAATAGAGAATGATGAAAAAAATGGTTTTGCTTGATTGTTGAGAATATGCAAAAGCTAACCTCAACACATCAATATAATGGCTAAAAAATTTCATCAATAATGTCATAAAGTGATGTCAATATAATAGATGTATGATTGCACCTTTAAATGATGGAGGAATATGCTTTTGGAAAGTTGAAGATAAAAATAAAAATAAACATGTGGAATTCGGTCACACATTTACATATAATGAATATATTGCAAAAGTTACCCTCATCTTTATCAAACTCAAAAGTAACCCCCATATTTAATTAAAATATCAAAACTACCCGGTCAACGACAAAAATGAAAATTTTACAAAACATAGGAATGAACCCAAAAACTCAAATCATGGAATCCTTAATGCACGTAAACACATGCAATGCCACGTAATGCACAAGATAAAAAAATATATATATAAACCGAAGAAAAATAAATTATTTAAATTAACCCGGTCATTACATCATGCAACTGCGATCAGTGCAATGATAAGTTAGGCCTCCATGTGCTTGAGTTTCTGGGAGCGCCCGACGAATATAAAACTTCAAATTATATCAGAACCCGTTTTGAACTGCTAAAATAAAAAATTTGGGGACAGCTATTGAGGATGTGTAACAGTTTCCTGACAGGTTCTACTTTGCAGGCTCTGTCTACAGAAATGCTGAGAATCCTGTAGGCAGTGCTGAAAAAGAAGGCCAGGCGGGTAGTTGTTCCTCAAGTGACAACTTCGACCCCGAGTGAGAGTGAAAGCGGGCAGGGATCACAAAGCGCCCCCACTCCTCCGGCTGGGCCCAATCTCCTGCCCTTGGTGGAGAACACCCCGGTAACTCCACCTCCACCGATGGGAAATGTTCAAATCGGCCAGACTCCTCCTCCAAGATCAGAGGAGGTTACCCGACCTTCAGGGGATATTCCCACTCCTGAGTTTCGTCTGGTTGAAGGGGAAACAAGCCTGACGGGAGTACGACATCCCCGATCAGAGGAGAGTCTACCCGAACGGTCTGTCAGGCCCCGAACGACCACACAGTTGTCTCCCATCGTACTGGATGACAGTGGGGTTGCAACTGAGGTGGAAAGACCCGTGCCATGGGCGCCGAAGATTACACTCCCGGGCGGTGACTTTCTGGTTGCGGGGCACGCGACCATTGACAACGACTATACTCTTCGGGCTATGGGCTCACAGATATGGACGCCCATTGACCGAAAAAGACTGAGAACCATTGACCGGGAGGAGTTGACTCTGACAGGTCCAGAGGTAGCGATGGAGGTAGTGCTTTAACCTACAGCTTCCTCAATTGTACTTAATATTTTATTTGTTTATCTATCGGGCTAACACTTGTTCTTTTGGCAGATGCTCTACCTGACCCAGACTTACAATGCCAAAATGGAAGAGGACACCAAGCTGCTCCAGAAATCCAATGAACTTCTGAGGCTGAAGGAGGACTCCCGGATGAAGGTCGCTAACCAGTTGTCCATATCCAATGAAAAGTTGGATGTCCAGACCTAGAGGGCTATCGCTGCAGAACAGCAGCTTCGGGTTGCTCAAGATAAAATCAAAGAAATGGAGGCAGTCCGGCGGGCCCTTTTTGCTGAAACGGAGGCCTTAAAGGCTGAGAATGAGAGCCTGAAAGCTAACAATGAGAGCTTGATGGCCTCCAGTTCGAAGCTCCTGGAGGAGAGGGCAGAGATAGAGAATCTGCTTTCAACGGAGAGATCGGTGGTGGAGATGTGTCACCGGGGTGGGAACGAGATGTACAAGCGTTTCTGCGAAACTTCCCAGTACCGTATCGGGTTCGGTTGGAGGTCATGCTTCAGTGACATGCAGAAACCCGTCGAAGAAAGGACTTTTGCCTCGGTGGAAGAACTGGATGAGAGTCTAGGCATCGCTCCTCCGTACAACGATCCGGTTGGCGGTCCAGACGACGTTCGTTTCTGCGAGTTCCTGACCAAGCCTCTCCTAGGAATGAGCATCGCCGCCACTCCTGATCCCCCAGCTCCTGATGGGGCCATCGTTCTAGTGAACCCCGATGAGCCAGGCACCGGAGTTGGACCCTAGGATTTTGTACTAATAAAGCATATTGTAAGCCTTGGCCACTGGGGCCTATTTTGAATGACAAATAATAGTTTTTGTCCAGTTGACTTTTATAATATCACCATTCCTGTCCTGTGCCTTCGGGCACTTCAGGCCATGTGAAGGTCCATATAACACTTAGTTTATTTTTGAAACATTGATCTCTTCAGGATCTGTGTTGTGTCTTCGGGCATTTCAGGCCATGCGATGGTCAACATAACGCTCAGTTTGGAACTTTGATCTCTTCAGGATCTGTGTTGTGTCTTCGGGCACTTCAGGCCATGCGAAAGACAATGCAACACTTAATTTATTTTTGGAACATTGATCTCTTCAGGATCTGTGTTGTGTCTTCGGGCACTTCAGGCCATGCGAAAGACAATGCAACACTTAATTTATTTTTGGAACATTGATCTCTTCAGGATCTGTAGATTTTATGATTTAATTTGCCATGATAATGATTTTTACTGATCAAGCACTATAGCCTTTTTTACAAAAAGATCAAAGTTAAAAACAGGACTTGGCCCATTAAGGGTAGTACCTCTTCAGGCGAGAGGCGTTCTGAGAGTTTGGTTCCATTCCGCCATCACTATTCCGTCGGACTCGGTATGCTCCGCGACCAATGACCCCGGTAATGGTATACGGGCCCTCCCAAGGCTCCCTGAGCTTGCCTACGAGCCCTATTTTTCGCCTAAGGACCATATCTCCGACTTGGAATTCTCTTCTTTTGACTCTCCGATTGAAATGGTTCCGGACGTGCTGTTGGTAGGCGGCCAGCCTGATCCCGGCAGCCTCTCTTCTTTCATCCAGAAGATCAAGATTCTGAGTCAAGTGCTGGTTATTTGGTCCTTCAACCCAGGCCTCACTCAGAAGGGTTGGAACCCTGATTTCTGTAGGAATCACAGCCTCAGCGCCGTACGCCATGGCAAAGGGTGTTTCTCCAGTGGGCTGTCTGGGAGTCGTTCTGTATGACCAGAGAACTTCGGGCAGTTTCTCTAACCAGGCTCCTTTGGCTTTTTCAAGTTTTTTGGCCAGGGTGTTGAATATAGTTCGATTTGTCCTTTCCGCCTGCCCATTCCCTTGCGGGTAACCAACGGAAGACGTGTTCTGGTTGATACCATGCTCGGTAAAGAATGCTCTGACCCCCTTGTTGTCCAGGTTTGTTCCGTTATCCATCATGATCGTCCTCGGTAGCCCAAATCTGCATATTATGTTGGTCCATATGAATTTGATGACGTGGCTTCCTTTGACAGTGGGATAGGCTTCCGCTTCCACCCATTTGGTAAAATAGTCAGTCGCCAGAAGGACGTACGCGTTCGACCGGATTGCTTTCGGGAGGGGTCCCACTATATCCATTCCCCATCGGGCGAATGGGTGTGGTACTATAGTAGGATGCAAGAACTCGGGTGGCCGATGGATAGCATCCCCGTGCATTTGACAGGGCTTGCACCTTCGGACGTACTCTTCGACATCCCGCGACAGGTAGGGCCAGAAGTACCCTTGAGACAGTATTTTATGGGCAAGGGTCCTGCCGCCGAAGTGGTTTCCACAAACCCCACTGTGAATTTCCTACATCACTGCTCTAGATTCTGACGGGGTAATACATCTCAGGTAAGGACCGGAAAAGGACTTTCGGTAGAGTTGCCCATTGATGATTGAATACCGGGCTGAATTCCTCCTGACCTTGTAAGCTTCAGCTTTGTTTTCGGGAAGAGTTCCATTTCGCAAGTAATCTATCAGGGGATCCATCCAGCTGGGTTCCCAAGGGATGAGCATTACTTGTTCGGCCTCTTGGATATTGGGCCTTTGAATAAAATCCACCAGTGCAACCCGAGTTAGGTCCTCTCCGGCTGAGGATGCCTGATTGGCCAGATGATCAGCCTCAGAATTTTCGTTCCTAGGGATTTGGGTGAAGGTTACTTTTTGAAAACCTTCTGTTTCTTTCATAACGAGTGCACGATATAACTCCATTTTCGGGTCCTTTGTTTCATACTCTCCGTTGATCTGACGGACAACCAGCTGAGAATCACTGTGTAATGCTAATGACTGAATCTGGAGGCTCTGGGCTATCCTTAGCCCGGAGACGACGACCTCATACTCCGCCTCATTGTTCATGGCTGGGAACTGTAATTGTACTGACATATGAAGGCGTGTCCCATCAGGTGTCAAGATCTCCAAGCCAATCCCTGATCCGGAGAAGCAGGATGATCCATCCACAAAAATCTTCCAGGTTTTCGGTTCGTTTTCCTGGTCTGGCTCTTCAGTTTCGCTTTCAAGTAAAAAGTCCGCCACTGCCTGTCCTTTGATGGAAACCCGGGGTATGTATGTCAAATCGTATATGCCCAATTCGATAGCCCATTTAGAAATTCGCCCTGAGAGGTCAGGCTTTGACATAATAACCCGTAGGGGTGTTGCTGTTGGGACGACGATCGGGTGAGCTTCAAAGTAATGCCTTAGCCTTATTTTTGCATTCACTAGTGACAGAACCAACTTCTCTTGCCTGCTGTATCTGGTCTCTGCCTCAGCTAATGATTTGTTGGTGTAGAACACTGGCATTTAAAGTTTTCCGTTCTCTCTAATGAGGGCGGCGCTGGTTGACGCAGAGGATACTGCTAAGTACAGGTATAAGATTTCATCGGGAATTGGTGTGGACAGAATCGGGGGCACGGTCAAGTACTCCTTTAGACTCGCCAGGGCCTCCGATTGCTCTGGACCCCAGATCTCTCCCTTATTTGCTTTTATTACCTGAAAGAATTGTCGGCATCGATCAGTGAGTCGTGAAATGAATCTACTAAGTGCAACCACTCTCCCCGTCAAGACTTGAACGTCTTTGTGTGTTCGGGGCTCCTTCATTTCTATCAGGGCCTTGACTTGCGTCGGGCTGGCCTGGATCCCGGTCCGGTCCACGATGTGCCCGAGGAACTGTCCAGATGACACGCAAAAAGAGCATTTCGCTAGATTAAGCTTCATGCCGTGTGACCTGAGGGTGGCGAACACTTGGCGCAGGTGGACGAGATGGTCCTCCTTCCTTCTACTCTTGACCACAGTGTCATCGATGTAGGCCTCAATTACTGTACCCATCATACCTTTAAAGATCTTGTTGACCAGTCTCTGGAAAGTGACACCTGCATTTTTCAGTCCGAAAGGCATAACTCTAAAGCAGTATGTGCCTGTTTCAGTAATGAAGGAGGTCTTTTCCTCATCCATTAGGTTCATTTTTATTTGGTTGTAACCTGAATACGCATCCAGAAAGGTCAGACGATCGTATCCAGCGGTAGCATCAACCATCTGGTTAATCTTTGGCAGTGGAAAGCTGTCTTTCGGGCATGCCTTGTTCAGATCGATGAAGTCAACACAAACCCTCCATTTGCCGTTCTTCTTCTGCACTACCACTACGTTGGCAAGCCATTCGGGATATCTGACTTCTCTGATGAAGCCTGCTTGGAGCAATCTGGATACCTCATCCGCTATAATTTGGTTCCGATGTGCCCCCATGCGCCTTTGTTTTTGCCTGATAGGTCTGACATTCGGGTCAACCCGTAATGAGTGCTGTGAAACTTCGGGGTCGATCCCCGGCATGTCCGTATGCTCACATGCGAAGACATCAAAGTTTTCCTACAGTAACTGTGTTAGTTCCTTAAATTCAGGATCGGTGAGATTTGTACCTGCAAAGGTAACCTTTCCCGGGCTATCGGGCACAACGCAGATCTGCTGCAACGGTTCAACCACAATTGGGGGGCCCGGGTCCCCTTCCTTTAATTGCTATTTGGAGCCTGAGCTTTGCTCCTTGGAGCGGAATGCCACTGGGGCCTTCACCTTCTGGATCTCTTTCAGGGTAATCGCATAGCATTCCTTGGCTGCCACTTGGTCGCCTTTGATATCAATTGTACCTGTACCGTCGGGGCATAAACATCTCATGATTTGGTGAAGAGTCGAAGGCACACCTTGCATTCGGTGAATCCATCCCCTTCCCATGAGCAAATTGTACGAAGGTTTGGCATCGACCACAACGAATGTCTCGTTTAGGGTCCTCTGAGCGGCAGATACCGGTAGCTGAACCTCTCCGATCGGTTCAATTTGCCTTCCGTCAAAACTTGCGATGGGGCAGCGGGATGCCAGAACTTCGGACGGATCGATCTCGAGCTTTTCAAAAGCCCATTTGGTGATGATGTTGGCGCTGCTCCCAGGATCGATCATTACTCTTTTCACAAGACAGTTGGCCACCATCAAGGTCACGACCAGAGGGTCTTCATGCGGGGTTTGGACACTCCGAAGGTCTGACACCGAGAAGGTGACCTGCGTTTCCCTTGCTTTGTGGTGGGCGTCACTGACCTCGTTGACTCTTCGCATCTTTTGGGCTCTCCGCATGTGGCTCCGGCGTGACCCTTCGGTTGCCTTGGATGGGGGGCCTCCATCTATCATATTAATCACCCTGACCGACTGTGCATCTGAGGGTTTCCGAGGGGCACTGAGGGCACGTTGATCATTTGTCCTTGGTCTATCCCGTTGGACGTAATCTCGGAGTTCCCCGCGAAGTAGTAACGTCTCTACCTGTTGCCTTAGGTTGCGGCATTCATTCGTGATGTGCCCGAAATCACCGTGGAAAGCACAATGTTTTGACTTGTCTCTCTGGTCGAGTGGCTGTCTCATGGCCGGGGGTTGCTGGAAGATTCCTTTGGCTTTGTTCTCTTGGTAGAGTTTAGCAAGGCTAACCTTCAGGGGTGTCAACCTTTCGTCGAACCTGGGGCGTTTTAACGGCTTAAGGACTGACAATAGAGCGGCGTCAGCAAGGCTTGTAGAGAATACTTTGCAAAGCAGGGACTCGTTCTCAGCGTACATGGTCATCTTCTGATGGATCTGGTATATGTGCTCCTCGGGATCCCTTGTGCCATCGTAAGGGGTGAATTGGGGCATAACGAACTTCTTTGGAAAGGGCTCTTGGGCGAACGACGGGAATTGAACCCGCAGATCTGCTTTCCAGGGCAGATGAGGCTGTTCTGATTGATCCTAATCATGAAGAGCTAAGGGACCAAATGGACTGGTGAATTTATAACAATACTTTCCATCTCTTGCTTTCATAGAACGAAGGGTGACTGTATCAATTCAGTGGACGCCTGGATGGCCATGTCATCAGTGGATCGGGACCTCAAGTCCCCGATGAATTTTCTTTGGAATTCATCCATCATTGCTTGAAGCTTCTGGGGGGTTATGGACTCGTCGGCTGCTGGAGCCTTTTCCGAGCGCTGAGAAGACTCGACATGTTCCTCAGGTTTGTCGCTGCTCTGCTGGTTTAGAGAATGGTCGACTGCCGCCACAGGAGGGTCATCCGCGACTATTGGTGGAACAGCAGGTTGTGGAGTCAACATGGCCATGAGCTCTGCATTCTGCCTTTCCAAGGCCATGCTACGTTCCTCAGCAGCTACTAAGCGTTGAAGAACTTATTCCATGGAACCCTCTGCACGATTATCCGCAGTGGGTTGAACGTCCGCCTGCGAACGAGTGATTGGCATCTCTGCAGTGGGTTGGCCTTTGTTTGACAAACAGACTCAGCTTTTTGAGATGGGAAGAAGGAGGCGATTTTTCAGATCCCGAAGGACAGATTTGAAAAGTCGCGACTCCGACAGTGCACTTCCCACAGACGGCACCAATGTGTAGATGCTCAAAATTGCACCACACAAAAAAGAATCCTTTATTCAATATTTGATTTTCCTTTTATACATTTTCTTGATGGGCTTGAAGCCCATTGAGACAACATTTCATTTATTAAATAAATACACGGATACAATGGGCCCAACCATTGGGCTTACAGGAATTTTATTGGGCCAGTAGCCTGATGGGCTTAACCCGGAAAGGCTTCAGTGGGTCAAGACATTTTCTACACTTAGTTATGCATTCTTTTTTTGAAATGTTTTAGTTCCTATTGACAACATGTTGAAGTTTGGCTGAATCCTGATTCCAGGTGAAATACCTTGGAGAATATGTAAGACATTTTTAATTTATCATGTAATGGGCTAGTAGGGTTTCTGCACTTCTCTCCCATCATGTGCCAAACCCTAATTGATTATGGGACCAAAATGTCTTTCCTCAAACTTAATGAATGAAACGGTGTGATACTGTAAATGTCCTTTCTGGTTTTTCACCCAGATAATTGCATGAATGTAGCATGAAACCCCTCCCTAACCATGCTTTTAAGCAAGGTTGTATGTGTATAGGTAGAATCGTTTTGGGGTCCGTAGAATTGTAAGTAGAATCGGAATATTTTTTTGTTAAAATATTAAATATTAAATATTTAATTTAAAAATCTAAGTCATATTAGAATATGTAGAATCGTTTTGGGCCTTTAAATGTTTTCATTTGGGCATTTCATATGGAGAGCTTAATCGTTCAAGATTTTACCAATTAGAATCAGGATTCTGACAACTATGCTTTTAAGTAGACTCGGTTTTAATAAAATTGTTTCGAAGGGAGTGGTTTCCTTTGAGTTCCAGGTTTGGCCTATAATTCAGCAACCCTACATCGTACATATTGTGTATTAGTAGTCCTCCAGTAGCAAAAGCTGCAAAAATCAAACATTATAATGTGTGTCCAATAGCACCATCACCTGGAGCACCCTTTTTTACTACATTAGATATTAGTTCTGGCTGTGTTTGTGTTCAATCTCTAAATGTAATGACTTTTCTTGTGGTATCGGTTTTTGTAAATACCCTCATTCCATCAACCATTAAGCATTATATCTGCATAACTGAATTTTTTTGTGGTAGTTCACACCCAAGTCAAGCCCAATATAGGAATTGAAATGCTCACACTATCTTTCACATGAAAGGAGGAAGAAAATATTCCAATTGAGCTAAAACCTGGTTATGAGAAAAAGATCAAAGTCCTCATTTAATCATCTCATCGATCAAGTCAAATCTCAAACCAACCTCTAATTTCAACCCATCAATCAAGAAAGGAGCTCGAATGGCTTTGACACAAGGATGGTAAGAGATTTGTTGCCAAAGAAATGAATTCATACCCCGAAATCTATTTTAAGTAGCATAGGATACATCATGCCACAAGTAAAGCAGATTCAAGGATTTTCTGCGTTCAAAACCTTAGTCATGTATATCCTAAGCAACAAAACTCATCGGAAAGCTAGATTAACATAACTGAAAATCAAAAAGCATTTCGAGAAAACATCCGCACAACAAAAAAAACAAACCACATAACATACCCTACTATGTGCCGGAACATATAACTACGCTTCTCAGCTATGCTTTGTAACGCTAGAAACCGTCAAGCTTATTATACTACTGCTTCGTGATCATGACTCGAGAAACAACCTAGTATGGTACAACTGGTGCTCGGAATTTCTCTCCTGCATAGATTGCTGCAGATCCCAGTTCCTCTTCAATCCTAAGAAGCTGCATTCCATAAAAATATTCCACAGCTATTAGTTAACCAACCCTTAAGGTGCAAGATGCTGTCTAAAATCAATTTATCTTTTTATTTTTTTATATATATTTTTTGAATGGTAAGAAACTCATACAATGCCTCCTAGGAGGCTCGAACCCCTCACCTCCCCAATTGGGGGATGAGGACTTTGCTGCGCTGGTAAAATCAATTTATCTTAGAAATAAAAATTGTGTTCATCTTCCTATTCGAGTTCAATGTGAAATACATCTTCCTATTCGAGTTCGATGTGAAATACACCCTGTAACCTCAAAACTAAGCAGGTCACTGATTAAAATTACCTCATGCCAGGGATCCACTTATTAAAAAAAAAAACTGGTCCACATTTACCAGTGACTCATCACCAAGAAATGCACTATCTTAAAGTTATTTTGATGCCCCTGATCAAGTGCAAATGTGCAATAACCATCAACAAGTCCCAGACTAATATACCTGACACTCTGAAAAGCTTTCGCTATAGTCAAAATCTAGATTCATCTTCCCTACCAGTAATCAGTGCTACACAATCTCTTGATTCCAAAAATGTTAAAATAGAAAAATTGATAAGCGATCATGACCACCCAAAGACTAGATAGTTACCTGATTGTATTTAGCAAGGCGTTCAGATCTGCAAGGAGCTCCAGTCTTGATCTGGCCCTGTTCCATTATAAACCCTTATAGTCAGATGACATGAACACTTAGACCACCGCCCATATCCGACCCAAAATATTAACAAATCACTTTTGGGGCTTATCCAAAAGATAAAACTAAATATTAAAAGAGTTACCAAGTACCAATAGAGTACCGAGTCAAATAATTCAGAAAAAATCAAATACAAAAGTATCTGTAACAAAAGCAGAAAACATAGAAAAGTGTAGTAACTCACAGTAGCCAACCCAACTGCAAGGTCTGCAATGAAAGTATCTTCAGTCTCACCACTGCATTGTACAAAGAAGAAAAGATCAGTGATTGCCATTCCCGATTGAAGAAAAAACACTAACAGATATAAATCCAAGTAGGTGGGGGTGGGGGTACATACCTTCGGTGGCTTGCCATAACACCCCAACCAGCACATTTTGACATTTTCACAGCTTCAATGCTCTCAGTAACGGAACCAATTTGATTCACCTAAGCAACAATAAAACAGAAGGGTTGGTAAATTTAACTGGATAGAGTTTTAGCAGGACCTACATTTTGTGCAATGTGTGCAGTAGCAGACTCTAATGGAAGGAGAGGGGGGGGGGGGGGGGGCTCCAACTGAAGATTTAACAGCTGCCAAATAGTAAATTAGAAGTATTACATTCCACTATAGACTAGAAGCCCTTCTACCGGAAACACACAGAATCATAGCATTTAAAAGTAAAGAAACAAGAAAAAAGAGATAACACCGACTACTACCTTCAGAAGAAGAGCATTGCAAGCCTTTTCCTTGATTGCTTTCTCAACACGCTGAAGCAATCACAAAGAGCAATAGATTAGTATAAACAGATATACTTCCAGACTTGTTCAGATTTTTTATTTTTATTTTTTTGTGAAAAGCAAGACTTGTTCAGATATGTTAAGAGCTTTACCTTAGGATTTGTAACAAGGAGATCATCACCAACAATTTGCACTTGGTCACCAATCTCACTGGTCATCTTTGTATAGTGCTCCCAATCATCTTGATCAAATGGGTCCTCTATGGATACAATTGGGTACTCAGCCACAAAGGATTTATAGAGATCCTTCAACATGTCACCCGATATCTTTTGCGACCCATCATTGTTCTGCAACATAAGAAGTAATTGATTAATCTAGGTTAACTTTACATTACAATATTTCCTTTACCTCTTTATAGTTCCTATTAATCATGAGAAAATGGTAGCTAGATTTGATTGATCAACAAAAATTCCTAATCTATTGCCATTTGATCTGGGGAAAATTAGAGAGATGATGGATACCTCCTCCTTGAAGTTCAGATCATAGGTCTTATCCTTGCTATCATAAAACTCTGAAGCAGCAACATCCATTCCGATTACAACCTGCAAGGGCAAGGGAAGGCAATCAATTGACAGATACAAACAAGACTCTCCACACAGGAATTGAAAAGGAAGAAAAAGGGAAATTACCTTTCCGGTATAACCAGCTTTTGCTATCGCGGTCTTCAGCAGTTCAAGACCCTCTTTGTTTTCCTGTAGTTCACATAACAGGTTACACACTATAATGTTGAAACTACTGGTTTGAATTTTTGAGTGCACATTATAAGACTTAAAGAGTACAAATGCAGGGAAACACGGTTGAGTGCTCTGTTAGCATGGAACGAACAACGACCACAATCTAGACAGTGATAACTTTCAACTTCAACCTAAATAATAAATGGGCAAAGGAAAAAATGGCACAAAGCATAAAAAATTACTTCCAGACTAAATCAAGAATATAGCTTCTCATTTTAAATATCTCAAGACATACAAGATAAGTTATGAGAAACTACAGACCTGAATATTAGGAGCAAAGCCACCTTCGTCACCAACATTGGTAGCATCTTGACCATACTTTTTCTTAATTACAGCCTGGAAAAGGAAAAGATAACAAACACAATGAGCCAAGGCAGTACCATTGGTTGCAGATAACATTTTAAAGTGAGAAGGAGAGCCACCTTCAAGTGATGATATACTTCTACACCCATCTTCATGGCTTCTTTGAAAGAAGAAGCCCCGACAGGGAGAATCATAAATTCCTGCATTGCCAATTTGTTGCCTGCATGTGAACCACCATTGATGACGTTGAATGCAGGAACGGGCAGCACTAACGTTTTATTGCCAGCAAGATTGGCAATGTGCTACATGACAGGGACCAAAAAAAAAAAAAATTAAGCTCACGAGGAACATATAGCTTCTAAAGTAATTGAAGCACCACAAGGGATCGCAGGTACCTTGTAAAGGGGGATCTTATTCGCTATAGCTCCTGCTTTGCAAACAGCAAGTGACACTGCCAATATAGCATTTGCACCAAGCTGACAGTTGAAAATAAGGGCAAAAATATTTTAGCACTGAAGTTCACAATGGTCGTAATATCATGAACTGAAAAGAACAATGAACTACCCACATAGCTCTTGCTCGAGGAATGTGACCTACTGTACCTTCTGTTTACACCAGCCCCATTCATTAACTGTTCCATCAAGCTGTTGCACCATGAAATTGTCAATTTCGGTCTGTTTAGTTGGGTCCTGTAGATGCAAGTAACAAAATACCAAATGAATCAACAATCCAATCGCTTTGGGCTTTACAACAAAAACAGAAGTTACATCAAAAGGATGCAAATGCTTACCTTTCCAATCAATGCAGGTCCAATGATCGAATTCACATTATCCACAGCCTGAACTCAGAATACAACCAATCCCATGGTTAGATGTCATTCCCACTTATCAAATAATACACTCATTGCACATAGACAAAAGTAGCAAAACTTGCCCAAACATGTCTTCGATTTTTATTTATTAGCATGCGGTTATTTACATTGAATGAGTTTATATCATCCCATCGGCATAGGTGATTAGAACAGGAATATGGCCTTTCTAGATCTATTTGAAAATGTGTCATGGCCTCACATGGAAGTACCTTTTACTAGCTACTAGTGCAATGGCAAAGGATAGCACATCGGCCAAATGAGTGCAACATGTTCACGAGTAATTTCCACCAAAATCCATGAAGATTGTTGGCCATACATGGGTATACTAGCTACTACTTAAACCCTATGCTACATGGACTCGTATACATTTTCTAATGACATTGTTTCTTAGAAATCGCAGGAGAGTCCTCTAGGTGATTAGAAAGACGCGTCCTCAACCCACTTTGTGAAGTAGTCTATCTATGTGGTGTAGGACATGTCAAATATAAAAAAAAAAAAGGAGAGACATGTAATATTTTTACAAGAATAAAAATATTTTTGGGGAAGTTCGCCCTCCCCACTTATTGCAAAAAAAATTTTTAAATGGAAGTGAGGATAATTCCTTTTTTTTACGAATTTTATGTTCATTTTCATATTTTAAAAAAATTTAGTCACGCGTTCAATGAAATGAAAGTTCAAATTGTATTGGACCACATAAGTAGGAATGTCGTCATTGTGATATTAATTTAGGTATATGTACAACCAAAACATGTTGACACATCTGACATACCTTACCCATGTCCGGCTAATATTAATATCTTAGAGACGGTACTCCACCTACTTAACATGGCATTTAAACCATTGCATAACCAAATCAAGCAAATATTGGGCAGATGAACCAAACAATAGTGGGGAAAAAAAATAGTATGTACCCACCTTGAGTACACCTTTTCCAAGGTAATCCGATCCTCCATCTCTCAATTCCAGAGCTTCGTAGACACCTTATTACACCAAAATCAACACATAGCAAAGTAAGTAAATTAATAATCACTTACAAATCCTAATAAATACAGAGAGACTCCATATCAACACATGCAATAATGTTCATATACACTCAGAGACACCAAGGGTTTTAGGTTTCAACCTGTTGAAGCACCACTGGGTACAGCAGCCCTAGCCACTGTTTTATTTTCATCAGAGAGAGTCACATCAACCTGAAATTATCACCGGCTTTAGAGACAAATTCAAACAGGAAGAAAATTGAAGCAACAAATTACAAGTTCTTCAACAATTTAAGTTCCAAAACTAAATTACAAATCCCAATTACTCAGATTCACACTGTTTTCTCGCGTCAAGAACAATGAAGATTCGAGAATCCAGACCTCAATTCCATTTTTATTTTCTTTTTAAAATTTTCCTACACTTTCTCAGGAACCAAACAGAACTAACCAAGCAGAGCAAGTAACTAGTACTAATAGTAAGCATCAAAATCAACAGCTATGTTGATGAAATCTACTGAAGCAAACTTATGACTTAAATGCCCTTACTTCGACGGTGGGATTTCCACGGCTATCGAAGATCTGACGAGCTTTAACGGCCTTGATCGTCACCATTGTATCAAACACACACACACTTTCTCGGATATTTTCTCGGGGGTTTTCTCAGAGAAAATAAAGAAGACAAGTTTGCTTTGGGTTTTTGATAGTGCTACTGTTTATTTATATTGGAAGTTTCGTAACACCTACCACGTGTTGTTTGGTTCTCAGCCGTCAGATGGAAAAAAGGAGAGATGCTGTGGACGGCCACGATCTGTTTCTTGGGCGTTACGAGAGACGCTTTCGGATATTTGGGTGGGCCCAGTTGGGTCCGAGAGAGAAAAATAATATTCTGGTTTTCTATGCTGTAGTTGAGGTTTCGTGGTCAAAAAGTATATGTATATTTTGGGCGCCCACTATCTTCATAAACAGCGGCGGTTTTTTTCATTACAATTTATATATGTATATATAATTGTATTCTAATAAAAATAAAATTGAAAGCCATTAAAATGTAGAGATTTTTCAATACGTTTGTGCTAGAAAATTCTAGACTATGTTGATTTGTATATATAGGTCTAGAATGTGTTTCTTATTCAAAGAAAGTCCAATTCAGTCTTTGGCTAATAACTTTAACATTAGCCTATTTCCCTAAACAAAGATCTTCCTAATCTTCTAGAAAATTAAATTAGAAATTGTTTTAGACCATTTTTTTTTCACACACCCATTTTGTTATACCGATGGGTCAAGTGATCATTCCGTAAAATTATATAGGATGGTGTATAAAGCCGGTTTAGATAAGAATTAAATAGATAATAGAATTATAATTATTTAATAAAGATTAAAACTCTTATATAAGTACAATTGATTCGGAGATTCTTAATAAAATTTATAAGAATTCTACTTCAATTAAATAACAGTTTGTTCAATTAATCAATTTTGTCATATATTTTGTCTACCCGTGTTATTAACTTTTGAGTTCTTCACCAATTATAACTCTTTGATCCCAACGGTTCTTTAAGTATAATTTTCAACCCATACGATTTGATAGTATACCTTTGTTACTAATTCTATTGTTTGTAAAACTCTTTTTTTAATTTATCTTTGAAAAGTTTACTTCTTCTACAATTTATAATCCTTTTACCGTGTTATGTTTAAAACCCATACGATTTGAATTTTTCATTTTTGTGATGTTTATGTTTTAAATTCTTTGAATTCAATATGACTCTACAATGTAGTGGGATGGATGCAGATATTATTTAGGAATAGTCACTATGTCATATAATCCTTGTTATTTCCATTTTGGTTCACCATGATTATCTTTAGGCATAGTCATTATGTCTTATTATTACTATTTTTTTTTTACACAATCTATTCTTGTGCTACAATTTGTACTATTATGAGTTTTTGAATTATTCTTAAGAAATAAGGGCCCGTTTGGAAAGGGGTTTGTCTGATCTTGTCTTGTCTAGTTTTATCAGGTTTGATTTTGTCTGATTTTGTCTGGTCTTGTCTTGAATCTAAAACACTGTTTGGTAAGCGGTCTGGTCTTTTTGGTCTGATTTGAGAAAACAAAAACTTTATATATATATATATATATATTAGTTTATATATTAGTTTATGTATATAACTTTATATATTATTAAATATATATATTTATAATATATTATTAAATATATATATTTATAATATATTATTAAATATATATATTATTCTATATATTATTAATATATGTATTTAATAAAATTATTTTATATATTATTATAAAATAATAATATATATTATTCTATATATTATTAATATATATTATTTTTAATTATATATATATTTATATATATATTATTTTTGAATTTATAAATTATTATATATATTTAATATTATTTTATATATATTATTATAAAATAATAATATATATTATTTGATATATTATTTATATATACATTATTTTTTAATTTATATATCTTTAATAATATTATTTGATATATATATTTAATCATATTATTTTATATATATTATTATAAAATAAAAAATATATATTATTCTATATATATTAATATATATTATTTTTTAATTTTATATATTATTTTTATATATATATTTAATAATATTATTTTATATATATTATTATAAAATAAAAAATAAAGTTTATTCTATATATATTAATATATATTATTTTTTAATTTTAGTACATGAATTATATATATATATATATATATATATATATATAGGAGAGGGAGGGAGAAAAAGAAAGAAATGTCAAAAATTGTGGGCTAAGACCAAGAAAGACCAACTTTTTTTTGGTCTTGGTTTTACTGTATTTTGAACCAAATCCAAGACCAAAGTTTTAAGTGGTTTTGGTTTTGAATTTAAAAACAAAACCCACCAAACAAGTTTTGTCTTTGAAAACAAAAACAAACCAAGACAAAACCAGCAAAAACTGGTTACCAAACAGGGCCTAAAATCCATAATTTTATTGTTTTATTATTCAATTTTATCTTAGTTGTAATAAATGTATAATAGTTTCTATACTTTTCTTCCTTTTTTTTTTGTATTTATGTATTTTTATACTTCGGTGGAATTTCTTTATTTATTTTTATGTTTTTGTATTATTTTAAGTTTTCTTATTTTTTTAGTAAATAATTATTTACAAATAAAGGAGTATATTTTTATTTTTCTTAAGGTACCACTATATTTTTTTTATTATTATATTCTGAGTTTTTTCTCTCTTTTTAGTATTTGTGTTAGGATTAAATTTAAAAGTTTACTAACGTGCAATGCACATGCTTTTTATTAGTGTTTATAAATGTGTTTTAGTGAATTTACGTAGATAAGCCTAATAAACATATATGAGCCTGCATAAACTCATATTCACAAATCGAACCTAGTATTTTGAATCTGTTCGTTTAATAGATGAGTCTAAAAAATTTTAGATCAAATTCGAGCTCAAGTTGATCCGAATTGTTCCTTCATATACAACTTCGATTCTCTAATCTCCAACTCATTTTGTCGCCTTTAATGAAATAAGTTTAAGAAAGGAAAACATAAATGGGATTGAAAAAATTATGGATTTAAATGAAGTAGCCCCCTGAGATGGGTAGTGTGGGTGAAAGGGTCCCTCGTCCCCCACGCCATCATCATGTTTTTACAATTATTTATCAGCTATAAGTACTCAAATGGTAAATTTATTGATTATTGAAGCATTAACTTTAGGAATATTATTCTTATGATTTTAGTGTCTGTTTGATAACAGTTAGGTGGTGTTTGATAAAATTGCAAAATTAAGTATTGAAATTTTTTTAAGTGATGCTTTAAAAAATTATATTTTATGATATTTTTGTAAATTTTCAATCTTCAAATTTCAGTGTTAAGTGGTAACCTTGTGTAAACCCGTTCGATGATGCCGAACGAATCTCAACTTTTGTAAATTAAACAGAAGCTATGAAATAGATAAATGGCAAGAAGAAAATTGAGAATTTAAGAATAAACAAATATTGGAGCAATTTCGGATCCCTTTCCTTCTTCTTTTTTCTTTCTTTTATACATGAATCTAGTCTCACCCACATAAATGGGTTTCAATATATATTAAATACAATATCTACATTTAATTGTAGTTTAATGTTTATCAAAAACTGCTATAATAAAAACCTTATGTCAGTTTTGATTCTATACTTTTTGAAACGGTCATTTCCTTAATGGCTTTATCCTGAAATGGGCTTATACCCTTGGGCTTTATTTTCTATTTGGGCTTTGTTTTCTATTCGGGCTTTAAGACAAGTGAGCTAATCCAGTGTGAACTTTGTACGATGGACCCGATGTAAAAATGGGCTTACACTTTACCCCCAATTCCCAAACCCATTTCATTTTTGAAATAGGGTGGGAATTCGAAGAGCCATGTGTAACCGCCACTTCCCTTATTTCCTTAGTTTCCTTCAATATTTCTTCCCCATTTACAAAAGCAGATTCATTCTCTTTGAAGACGATTCCCAGCAAGGAACTTCTTGAGGTTAGTTTTTCTCTTTCGTCCTTCACATTTCTTTCATTAATCAAAAATTATCATGAGTAGTGATAGCAGCTGAACCCCTTCTCTGGAGGTGGTTGTTGATGATGCCCCTGTTATTTCTTCCTCTGAGGTTGCCCCCAATTTGATTGAACCGAAATCCCAGAAACTTTCCCGAAAACAATTACGTAAATTGCCTTTAGCCGATAGATACAGAATTGAGTTTGACATACCAAAGGATGTTTCGATTTATGAGTATTCTTCTGATTTAGACTTCAAAACTTATGAAGAAGTTGAACCGGGTGAAGTCTTGTTCTCTGCACATCACTTGGCCGTTCTTAGATTTCCCCTACATCCGTTCTATCACTATATCCTTTTTTCTTTAGGACTGACCCCTTTGCAAGTAAACCCTAATTTCTTCATGGTTCTATCTGTTATGCTCGTTCTGAATCATGAACGAGGTTTGAACCTAGGTTTGGGTGATCTTTTGCTTTGTTACAAAGTCGATCAGATCAGGAAAAACCCCGGTCGGTACCATCTGCACCCCCACTCAACCTTGAAACTTTGCAAAGGCAATCCTTCTTCTGAGAAGGAGTGGAAAGATAAGATGGTGAAAATTGGGGGAAATTGGAGAGTGGATGCGTCCGGCCCGTATCCTCTGCCAAGGACCTTCGGTATTTGTAAGAAACTGAAGTGTGGATTCAAAAATCCTGGCAAGTGTATTTTTTGTACTTTACAAATTTCGCATGCTTTACTTTGATCTACGTATTTGTTTGTTGATCGTATGCCCATGTTTTGTATACAGTCGAACGTGTTGAATATCTGAACGAGAAATTGTTTGCAACCCTTCCGTCCAGCAAGTCACTTTTGACTTCCCAAACTTTGAAATTAATTGTTGCCCGTGCTTCAGAGGCTACTATCATGGAGATTCCGGTCACAGCCTCCAAGCGTGCTGCAGCATAAAAATATACTCCCCCAGTCAGCTCGACATCTAATAAAGGAAAGAGCCAAGTGGTCGATCTGATCGAAGATGCGAAGAAGACGAGGGGGCATCTGAAGAGGACGAACGCTGATGATAGTGGTAACGCTCCGAAAAAATTGTTGTTGGGCCCCCCTTTTGAACATGCGAAAAAAAATGACTCTGAAAAGCATGAGAAACTTGTTAAGAAGGCCAGATCTATGAGCGGCTACACTATTCCAGACTGTTGCTTTCCTCCATCATTTGATCCTGAAGGCGAATGGATCCCCAAGTTCGAGAAAAGTGATGGTAGTGTTCTGAATCGTCGAACGTTGGCAATGTCCGATCCTGATTCCTTGATGGCTCTAGCTCGTGGAATGTGGCCTCCCAAGGATGAACTCTTTCAGCAGCATGTTGATCAGAACGAGCTTCTGGCCAGGGCTCCTGTTTCTATTCAAGAGGTACTAATTTTTATTTTTTTTTACTAACGTCTCTTCTCTTTACAGTCTGTGTTCAATGTTCTAGCTCTGTGTAAGGCTATTGAGATGGGAGAGTATAAGAGAAAGAACATTGACGATGCATACTTACGAGCTGATAAGTGCGCCATGTTGGCTGAAAAACAGAATAAAATCTTGGAGCTTGAGGTGGAGAGCTTAAAGAAACTTCATAAAAAGGAATCTGATCAGAATGCTGAACTGAAGAAACAGATCCATAATCTTGAAACTTCTAATACTGTTCTGAAAATAGGTTTAGAGATTTGCCGAAGGGGAGGTATGGACATGCATCGGAGATATGTGAACATTTTTTATATAAAGTTCTATGACGGGTTCAAATTTTGTTATGACCAAATGTCATTGGATCGATCTGCCCGTTCATATGATAATCCGGTCGCCCATGATGCTGCTTGCCGAGTCGTTCACCCATATGAAGAGTCTGAGTCCTCCCAAGATGAAAAAGATTTAGCTCAATTTATTTTGCATGGGATCATTCCGACTGAACGACCAAAGCCTGTGGCAGATGCTAATGAAGTGTCAGCTGAGCCTTCCGTTTCTGCTTCAGTGAGCCAGCAGCCTCCCACTGATGATATTAATCCTCCACTTTCTTGACTAGAAGTTTCTATTTTTGAACAATTTTTTGGGTCTGTAAAATTATATACATTTTCTATGCTCCTGTGGTGAGCGTTTTTTGGACAAGTTTTTAAATAGCACTGGTGTGCTTTAACATTTTCGAACAGGATGACACTAAGGTGCGTAGATATTTTCTGAACATATGGCATTGTTATGCTTTTTTGAACAGGATTGCACTAAGGTGCATAGATATTTTCTGAACAGATGGCACTGTTATGCTTTTTTGAACAGGATTGCACTAAGGTGCATAGATATTTTCTGAATAGATGGCACTGTTGTGCTTTGTATATTTTTGAACAGGATGATGCGTTCTTTTGAACACAACCTTCTTGATGCGTATCTATATACGTCTTTGTGAAAACAGGAAATTGGTGCCATCTTCATGATGGTCTTTTGCCTAGTTGGCTTATGTATTTTGGCCAAGTTTTTATTTTTATTTTTTTTTATAATAGTTTGAACAGAAATATTAGAAGATATGAATAATATCTTTATTGATTCGAAACGGATCTTATCATACAAAAATGATCAACATAAAAATTATTGAAAATACTTTTTCAGGTGTATAGCATTCCAAGCTCGTTCGATTTGTTTGCCATCCTGATCAGCCAATCTGTAGGCACCTTTCCCGATCACTTCTGTTACTGTGTATGGCCCATCCCATGTGGGATCCAGTTTGTTTGATCTGCTAGCCAACACCCTTAGTACTTGATTGCCAACTTGAAATGATCTTGGTTTCACTTTCTTGTTATAACTCCTCATCAACCTTTGTTGATATTCTGCCAATCTTATTGAGGCCATTTCCCTTTTTCTTCTATGAGATCACCTTCAATTTTTAGGATTTCTTCGTTATGTTCAGGATCGAATAGATGAGTTCTTGTTGTGGGGACTTCCAACTCAATTGGGATTACCGCCTCGACTCCGTACGCCATAGCGAATGGAGTCATCCCGATTGGCTTGCGAAGAGTCATTCGGTAGCTCCAGAGGACCCTCGGTAACTCGTCTAACCATCGTCATTTTGCTTCGATCCCTTATAATTTTCTTTTTATCCCTGCGAAAATCGTTATGTTCGTTATTTCAGCTTGTCCATTTGCTTGCGGATAACTGACAGATGATAAATTCTGATTGATGCCGTACTCGTCCAGCAACGCCCGAACGTATTAATTGTCCAGATTTGTGTCGTTGTCCATCATTATGTACTTTGGCACTCCAAATATGTAGATTATACGATTCAAAATAAAATCTATCACTTGAGTGTGAGTGATTCTTACATAAGCCTTCGCTTCCACCCATTTAGTGAAATAATCTGTGGCTAAAAGCACATGTTTTTTATTTGAAGCTGCCCTTGTTAACGGACCGACCGCATCCATCCCCCATCTTGCGAACAGAACGGGAGAGGCCATCGCTGTGAGAAGCTCTGTTGGTTGATGGATTATATGAGAATGTCTCTGATATTTGTCACACTTTCTTGCGTATTCCCCCGCGTCCCGGATCATGTACGGCCAGAAATATCCTTGTGTTATCGCTCTATGAGATAATGATCTACCACCAACATGGCTTCCACAAGTCCCTTCGTGCAACTGCTTGAGTACCTCTTGTGCTTCAGATGGTGTCAAACATCGCAGGTAGGGCCCACTTGACGAACGGCGGTATAGATATCCATCGATCACCGAATACTTGGTAGAGGTTGCTCTTATTTTCCCTGCTTCCCGTCGATCCTCAGGTAGAACGCCGATCAATAAATACTCAAGGATTGGATCGATCCAACTTGGCTCGTACGGAATCACGCATACCTCCTTCTTTTTACCGATTGAAGGGGTGAATAGTTCATCCACTGGAATTATTCTGACCATACCGTCTCCTGCTGAGGATGCTTGATTTGCTACATGATCAGCCCCATGATTTTCTGTCCTTGGAATTTGTTTAAAAGTGACTACCTGAAAGTTTCGCATTTCTTCCTGAACGACATTTTTATACTGCAACATCATTTCCTCACTTGTATTATAACTTCCTGTGATCTGATTTACAACTAACTAAGAATCGCTGAACATAATCAATTCTTTGATCTGGAGCTCCTTTGCTAAACTTAACCCTGCCAAAACGGCTTCGTACTCAGCCTCATTGTTTGAACTGCCAAAGGACAGTTTGATCGACTGCTGCAATTTGGTGCCTTCTGGGGATATTAGTTCGATCCCCACACCTGCCCCCAGACTATTCACTGATCCGTCTACGTAAAGCAACCACCTTGGATTTACGTCGCAGGCCTCATCTTCGGCTGCTTCATATTCTAGGAGGAAATCCGCCACAGCTTGACCTTTTAAAGATATTCGTGGCTCATAAGTAATATCGAACATGCTCAGTTCTATCGACCACTTTGTCGTTCGTCCCGAGAAGTCAAGTTTTGACAAAATTGTTTTGATCGGAAATGTAGTTGGAATTTTGATCGGATGGGACTCGAAGTAATGTCGAAGCTTTCATTTTGCCTGGACCAATGCCAAGATGATTTTATTTGTCTTCAAATATCTTCTCTCGGCATCAAGCAATGTCTTGCTCGCATAATAAATTGGGTACTGTCTGTTCCCATCATTTATTACCAACGCTGAACTGACTGCGTTCGGAGAAACTGCCAAGTATAAAATTAAGGACTCATTATTCTTGGGTGCCATAAGGATTGGTGGTTTCGCCATATAGAGTTTCAGCTGATCAAACGTTTCTTGTTGTTTCTCCCCCCAAGCAATCGTTTTCTTAGACTTCAGGACGTCGAAGAACAACTTGCATCTATCTGACAATTTGGATATGAACCGACTCAGAGCTGCTAATCTTCCTGTGAGTACCTGGATTTCCTTTGGGGACTCAGGTGCCTTCATCTGAATCAATGCTTGAACTTGTGCTGGACTTGATTTGATTCCATCTTTATTAACTATGTGACCCAAGAATTGTCCGGAAGATACACCAAAAGTGCATTTTTCCTGGTTTAACTTCATTTTGTGCGATCGCAGGGATGCGAACACATCCTCCAAGTGCTTCAAATGATCATCCTTATGCTGGCTTTTAACCACCATGTCATCAATGTAAGCCTCCACCGTATCTGCTATCTGGGTCTTGAAAATCTTATCAATCAGTCGCTGATAAGTCGCACATGCATTTTTTAGATCGAACGGCATGACCTTGTAACAATAGGTCCCTCGTTCGGTGATGAACGTTGTTTTGTCTTCATCCTTTGGATTCATTGGGATTTGATTGTATCCTGAATAAGCATCCAGGAAGGTGAGACGTTCGAACCCTGTAGTCACGTCGATCATGCGATCAATCTTTGGTAGAGGAAAACTGTCCTTCGGACAAGTTTTATTTAGGTTGGTGAAGTCCACACACATTCGGAACTTCCCGTTCTTCTTTTGTACAACGACAACATTGGACAGCCACACGGGATAGTGAACTTCTCTGATAAAACCAGCATCTAGCAAACGGCTAACCTCTTCAGCTACAAACTTTCCTCATTCGGTTCCGATCCTTCTGGGTCATTATCGTACGGGTTGAGCATCGGAGTAAACATTTAATGTGTGCATCATGGTTCCTGGGTCGACCCCAGGCATGTCACTATGCTCCCAAGCGAAAACATCAATATTTGATCTCAACATAGAAATCAAGTTGTTTATTTCATCAGGGTTCAGTCCCCTTCCAATTCGGGTGGTTCTTCCCTTGCTCCCGTCGATCAGATCTACTGTGATGGTATCCTCTGTGGCCTTCTCATCATCGTCAATCTGATCACGGAGGCTCGGTAATTGCTACATGCTTCGTTCGGAACTTTCGCCTTTCAAACCTTTGGTGACGATGGCATAGCATTCTTTCGCCACCACTTAATCGCCTTGAATATCAATAAACCCATTCTCTGAAGGGTCAACACACCGCATCACCTGATGTAGAGTAGAAGGAACTCCTTGCATTCGGTGAATCCAACCTTTTCCCATGATCAGATTATAGGAAGGTTGTACGTCTACTAGCATGAAATTTTCTGTCAAAGTTCGCTTTGCGGCTGTCACTGGTAAATTCAGGATTCCGATCGGACAAATCCTCTTTCCATCAAAGCTTGCCAGCGGACTGGCAGTTGGTCTGATCAACTTCATGTTGATGCCGATCTTCTCGAAAGCTAATTTAGTCAAGATGTTCGTGATGCTACCTGGATCAACTAGCACCCTTTTAACTAAACAATTTGAAACTATGATCGAAATTACCAGTGGATCTTCATGTGGTAGATGTACACGTTTTAAGTCCTCCTGTGTAAATGATATTGTAGGCATTGGGTAATTCCGAATGACATTCACCTCCCCAACCCTTCGGATCTTGTTGGCATTACGCATGCGTGAACGCTGAACCGAACGGCTTTCCTCATCCTCTTCGGGTTTCCCATGGATTGTGTCAATAATTTTTACCGGCTGCCCACCCACAATTTTGTTGGGCTTCGACAGATCAAAAATTTTGACTCCATTGTCCACGTACTCCTTCAAATCTCCTTTGGTTATCAATGTCTCAACTTGCCTCCTCAATTGTCTGCATTCATTGGTTAAATGGCCAAAGTCATTATGGAACGCACAGTGTCTCGTACGGTCCTGCAGCTCTGGTGGCGTTTTCAACGGAAATGGTGGGCGAAAAATACCCTTCGCCTTATTCTCGTTGTACAACTTTGCTAAGGTTGTTCGGAGTGGAGTTTCAGGTATGTCATACCTTGGCCTCCTCTCCTGTTGCCTGTACGGAGCCGATCGGTGGTTGTTCGTATTATCTGCCTTCTTGATTATCCTTTCCTTTGATTTGCTTTCCACACTGACTAATGCCGAATGATGACCTCTTTCTTGTTCATCCTCTTCCAATCTCAGATATCCCTGTGCCCGTGAATTCAACTGACCCATGTTGAGGGGTGTTGACTTCACCAAGGATCTATGGAAACTGGTCCCTTGCTCGATAGCCACCTTGAAAGCTTCCACTGCTGCTGGTTGATCACAACTGGGTATCATTCCCATTTCTAAATTGAATCTGGAAAGGAAATTCTTCAACGTTTCACCTTTCGTTTGTCTCATCGTAAACAGATTAGAAATGGTCCTCTTCTGCTTCCGGTTTCCGAAATACTGGGCCATGAACTTTTCCATCAGCGTTTGGAAAGAATCGATCGAACTACCTGGCAATTGTCTAAACCATAACAGAGCTGGGCCCGTTAGGCTTGTAGAGAAAGATTTGCACATTAGTGCATCATCAGCCATATCGAGAGTCATCATCTGCTCCACATGAAACATGTGCTCAATTGGGTCATGTGTCCCATCGAACATAATGAATTTAGGCATCCGGAACTTATCTGGCCTTCTCGCCTGCTGTATTTCGGGACTGAACGGAGATTTAATCATTTTAGCTGTCATTTTGATGGCTAAATCGGCTGGTGACTGTGTTATGAGATCCTTTACTTGTTCATCTACGATTTTTTGAAGTCGGGTTACCATATCGAGCGGAACTGCACGATTATTGACATTTGTTTCATCTGCGATTGGTTGGGTATGAGTAGGATCTGATGTGCGATCTGCTGAACTTGCCTCATGATGATTGTCTTCTTCTTCAATACCAGGGCCATTACGGCGCCCTGCTATAGGCAATTCTGGGTGTTCGGATTGATCTAACATTTGCTTTAGTTCTCGATTTTCTTTCTCGAGAGCCTCTAGACACTGAAGGATAGCAGCTGTATCACCTAGCTGTGTGGTGGTTTCTCCCGCCATTGATCTAATAACTTATGTTTGGATATCGAGTTTCCCACAGACGGCGCCAAAAAGTGTAAACCCGTTCGATGATGCTGAACGAATCTCAACCTTTGTAAATTAAACAGAAGCTATGAAATAGATAAATAGCAGGAAAAAAATTGAGAATTCAAGAATAAGCAAATATTAGAGCAATTTCGGATCCCTTTCCTTCTTCTTTTTTCTTTCTTTTATACATGAATTTGGTCTCACCCACATAAATGGGTTTCAATACATATTAAATACAATATCTACATTTAATTGTAGTTTAATGTTTATCAAAAACTGCTATAATAAAAACCTTATGTCAGTTTTGATTCTATACTTTTTGAAACGGTCATTTCCTTAATGGCTTTATCCTGAAATGGGCTTATACCCTTGGGCTTTATTTTCTATTTGGGCTTTGTTTTCTATTCGGGCTTTAAGACAAGTGAGCTGGTCCAGTGTGAACTTTGTACGATGGGCCCGATGTAAAAATGGGCTTACACCTTGTCACTTAAAATTTTATCTCATTTTAAGTAGCACTTAATGTCAATTTTTTTGTTAAATGCACTTAAGAGTAAATGTTGAACTTGTTCAGACTTAAGTGGTGAATAAGTGTTATCAAGCATATCTTAATTATAAGTGTTATCAAACAAACCCTAATTTATCACTTAAGTATGAACAGATTCAACACTTATTCCATTAAGTGTGTTTGATAAAAAATTTGAGTATTAGTGAAAGTATTAAGTGTCACTTAAAATGAAGTAAAATTTAAGTTATAGGGTCACCACTTAGCACTAAAGTTTGAAGATTGAAAATTTACAAAACTATCAAAAAATATATATTTTTTAAGCATTACTTAAAAACTCCAATACTTAAAATTTTCAATACTTTAAGTTTCAATTTTAGCAAATGGCACCTAAGGATTTTTAGTACTTAATCGTTCGGTTAGGCCTATATAATCACTTTTTTTTCTTTTTTTTTTTAAAGTGATCTATATATTTGCTTTCAGATTTTTTTAACTTGTTAAGGTTTTTTTTGCCATTTTTTGGTTCTCGAACGCACATTCAATACTTTAGTTTGAATTGAGGAATTTGTAAGTTGAATATATGAAACTACTTGAAGGACCATACAAACACCAAAATGAAATATATCGGCAGCAATATAGAAATTTCGTTTAAGCAATCATATGAACCCCAAATATCTGTAACCCATGCATTTAATCATATTGACAACCCCAACAATATGACGTAGAAATCGAAAATGCAATATTGGAGCATTTGAACAACATGAAGTATACCATAATCGCATTAAATTTGTTTTCTTTTTGTAAATAAAAATTAACTTAAAAATGAAAGATATGTATACAATAATTTTTTTTTTTTATCAATTGCATACTACTTTAGTGTTTTAGTAATCGTATTGAATTGAGAATAATTCGCATTAAATTTGTTTTCTTTTTTGAATCTTCTTCTAATCTTATAGATCTCTTTATCTCTTCCCTTTTTTCTATATCAATATTAACCATTCCTTCTTACTTAGACTTCGCTTCATGTCTCTAGGTTTATACCACTTTCGAATGCCTTAACACTGATAATAATTATTTTGTTAATTTAAAATTTACAAAAGAAAAAATAAATAACAAGGGAGCTAAATCTAAGTCAAATTGAAGTTTAGTTAACTAGTTTCTAGATTCCACAATCGAGAGCCAAGTATATCAAATTATTATCTTCAAAATATTTATTCTAGTCTTATCCAATATAAAATTTAAAAATTCATATAAGTGTACAGATTGATCATGCACATCTGATACACCTATATAAAGTAATGTTGTTCATAAATAATATTTTTTTGGCAAAATATCACATACCTCTCCTGAGGTTTAGTGATATTACACGCGTACCTCTACTATTTTCAAATTGAGTAGATACCTCCCTCTAAATTAGCTCCGGTATCACTTTCACCCCCTCCGTCCAAAGTCAAGCCGGTCAACTCTGATTTTATGTGTGATTTTACCTAATTGTCCTTCATATTATATTATAATTTTATGATTAACTTCAATAAACCCCCCTAAACTATTAAATTTCATATTGCCCCTACTCTAATAGGTAAATTACAGTTTCACCCCTTAAAATTTGAAAAAATATTTAAAATTTTAAAAAATATATAAAATTTGAAATATATATATAATTCGAATATATATATATCATTTGAAAATATATAAATAAAATTTTAAAAAATATATAAAATTTTGAAAATATATATAAATTTTGAAAAAAATATAAATTTCAAAAAACATATATAAATTTCAAAACATATATATAATTTGAAATAAATATATAAAATTATAAATAAATATATAAAATTAGAAAAAATATATTAAAAAAGAAGTGCTTAGGATTTGATAGACTTCTTATCCTCTGCACAACAAACATTAGAATTTGAATAAAATATAAATTAACACATTCCTGTAATGTAACCTCTACAAATATATGAATGTTTGAACTTGCAAAATCAATATTATTTTTTATCTTTAAAGTAAGTAAGTACATTTCCGAATTGAGATTATGAAGAAAAGAAGAAACCCATTTCGAATTTATATATTTTTTCCGAATTATATATATATTTCGAAATTTATATATTTTTTTGAATTTTATGTATTTATTTCGAATTAGATATATATATTTCAAAATTTATATATGTTTTTCGAAATTTATACATTTTTTCGTAATTTTATATATTTTTTAATTATATATATAAAATTCCGAAAAAATGTATATAAATTTCGAAAAAATGTATAAATTTTGAAAAACATATGTAAATTTCGAAATATATATATCTAATTTGAAATAAATATATAAAATTCAAAAACATATATAAAATTTTGAAATATATATAATTCGGAAAAATATATAAAATTCGTAAAAAATATATAAATTTGAAATAAGTTTCTTCTTTTCTTCATAATCTCAATTCGAAAATGTACTTACTCACTTTGAAGATAAAAAATAATATTGATTTTGCAAGTTCAAACGTGCATATATTTGTAGATGATACATTACAGGAAGATGTTAATTTATAGTTTATTCAAATTCCAATGTTTGTTGTGCAGAGGGTGAGAAGTCTATCAAATCCTAAGCACTTCTTTTTCTAATATATATTTTTTCTAATTTTAAATATTTATTTCAAATTTTATATATATTTTTTGAAATTTATATATGTTTTTCAAATTTTATATTTTTTTTCAAAATTTATATATATTTTCAAAATTTTATATATTTTTTCGAATTTTATTTATATATTTTTGAATTATATATATTTCAAATTTTATATATTTTTTTTAAATTTTAAATATTTTTTTTCGAATTTTAGGGGATGAAACTGTAATTTACCCATTAGGGTGGGGGCAATATGAAATTCAATAGTTTAGGGGGGTTTATTGAAATTAACCATAAAATTATAATATAATATGAAGGGCAATTAGGTAAAATCACACATGAAATTAAAGTTGTCCGGCTTGACTTTGGACGGAGGGGGTGAAAGTGATACCGGAGCTAACCTGGAGGGAGGTATCTGCTCGATTTGGAAATAGTAAGGATACCGCGTGTAATATCACTAAACCTTAGGGGAGGTATGTGATATTTTCCCAAATTTCTTTTAATTTTAAAATTTTGATTATTATTGGTTTTCAATTTTTTTTAGTTTTTTTTATTTTATTATGGGGTAAAGAAATGTGATTTCAATAAATATAAAAATATATATATATTTTTAATTTTTTTAATAATTTTAATTATAATTAAAAGAATTGTAAACCTTTTTTTGTGTGATTTTAACAGTAATATATTTTATGTGTCGTTTTAATAATAAAAAGATGTTTTTACATATATATTTTTATGTGAAACTAATATACAAAGGGTCTCGCCTTTGATAGTTCGCCTAGGGCCTCTCAGAATTTTGCTAAGTGTCTGTTTGCCAATCGGTGCGGTACGGTGTTGGTTTTTGGTTTTGAGTTGGGTTGGGTTGGGTTTGGTGTGGTTTTATTTGGAACTGAAACCATGTTTGATGCAAATGGCTTTGGTGTGAGAAAAAGTAAAGCTGAAAAACCAAATCATGTTTTGTAGAGTTGATATATGGGCTGAAATTCTAAAACCAATCATATTTGGTAACTTGGAATAGTTTGACATTTTATTTATTTAAAATAACATTTTGTAAATATATATGTTTTAAAAAATAAAATATATAAATATTTTATTTTTTTGAAATATTTATAGATAAAATATTTTATATAAGATATTTCAAAAAAATAAAATATTTTGAAAAAATAAAAGATTTCATTAAAAATACATATAATTTGTATATTTTTAAAAAATAATAAATATATTTTTATTATATTTTATTTTTTCTAGAAATATTTGTTTTCCCGAAATATTTTATTTTTTATGAAATATATTTTTTCATTTGATTTTTTTGAAATATTTTATTTTTTCGTAAATATTTTATTTTTTGAATTTATATATATATATATAATATTATAAATAAATTGGTTTGGGTTAAACAATGGTACACCAAATTGAATTGGTTTGGGTTAAAGAATAGTTTTGGTGTGAGAAAACCAAACCAAACCATCAAAATCATCTATTGAGATGGTGTGAAAAAATGGGGCATTTGATACCAATGGTTTGACATTATTGCACCAACACCAAGATTACCAAACATGGGTTGGACTACAAATTTCATCCCAAAATCATATATTTGAGACCTACTCCTCCTACCAAACACCGCATCAAGAATGTAGAGGGGATCAACTCTCCTATGGCTCGCCCCAAATTCCAAATATCCGATCTTTGATAAAATTATTTGAGATAGAATGTGATTTTTTTTTGAAAAAGTATGTTTTTGGAAATGATATAGGGTTAAATTTATATTGAACAAATGCGTGGACTCCTTAACATAACTTTAGTGAATTGCTAGTGTTAATTTGGATTTTCTCTTTAGATTTTCTCCCCAATTTTCTCCAGAACTGACATCATTAAAAAAAATTTGCAAGTGTATCACTAAAGAGTGTTTTTAATTTTGTTTAAATGATGATGTGAATGTTTATTAACTATTAAAATCTTGCTTTGGAGAGGTTTGAAAAATACAATGCAGGATAGGATCGTTGTTTAGAGCGAACAATACTTGGGTCCTATCTCATGAAGACGAAATCCGTCTTCCCTGTTGATGTGATCCAATACCCTATGAACAATACTTAGTGTTAAATATATTTTTTTGCCATGTGTAAATGATATTGAACCATATCAACAAGGTGGACGATGGTTGTCTTCCTGGGACAAGATCCAAATATTATCCTTTTGAATATAAATGAGAGAAAATTAATAAAATTATGTTGGTGTGTAGATATATTCTTTCTTCTTTGTATCTTTTTAAAGTATATTCCCACCTAGATCCCTGTTAAGGTCCTTAACATCCGTGAATTTTTCTAGCGGAAGTATGTGAAATGACATTACTACCCTTAATTATTTAAGAATGAAATTATCATTATACACATTTTAAGGGCAAAATGATTCATATGACACTTTTTCAGGTTTGCAGTTGGTTATTTAAGAATGAAATTATCATCACACACATTTTAAGGACAAAATGGTCCATATAACACTTTTTCAGGTTTACATCTAGGGGTCGGGGGCAGGGATGGCAACGGGTCGGGTTTGGGACGGGTTTGGTTAATACCATTACCACCCCATTTAAAAATTACTAATACCAAATCCGCCCCAAACCCGCGACGGGTTGTAATCGGTAATACCATTACCACCCCGTCGGTATAAACATGTTTCATCGGGTTACCATCGGTTGTACTAAATTATTTCTAATAAATTAGAAGCACAGTTGATTTACTAAATTATTTGATGACAGATTAAGTTATAAACCAAGTATCTCTCTTTTATTCTAGGCATATATTCTGCTTTACGTTATAACCAAATATCTCACATATTTAGACAAACAAATGTATATATACGCATATTAACTGAAATTCTTCCAAATATATATATATATATATATATATATATATATATATATATCAGCACCAAAAATCAGATTAATGAGTTATATATAGACAAAGAGGCACATATATATATATATAATTAAAATTAAAATTAAAATCATAAACGGGTTGGGGTCGGGTTACCAACGGATTTTTCAGAAAACCCAAACCCGCTTCGGGTTTTAATTTTGGATACCAAACCCGTCCCAAACCCGTATATAAATTTATCAAATCCGCCCCAATCGAATTGGGCCGAGTTGGAACCCGGCCGGGTCAGACCATTTTGACATCCCTAGCCGGGGGGCATGGCCCCTCCAACAATTTCAATTTGTTTTGCTATTGTATATATATTTAAGCTTAAAAATAAATTATAGCCCTAATTGGCCCCTCCAAAAATACTTGTAAGGCCCAATAAATTTTTTGGCCTAGTAATTTATAAAATAAAAAAAATCTTTTTTTAGCCCTGATTAAAAAAATATAAAAAGCAATTCTAAGATTAGACATATTACAAATAATAAAATGGTAAGATTTTGTTATTAGCTTATTTTCATTCTAACCTTGTTGAGGAATTAAATTCCCATTTTAACATTACTTTAATTTTTAGGTACTAAAAAAACTCATTCTTTTATGTATGTTTTTATTTGTCAAATATTTTTGTTTTGAACATCCGTCGGGTCATTTATTCATCCACAATACTTATGATTATATTTTGAAATTAGTTTCAAGATGTTTAGTATTTTTCAATTATAGAATATCAATTATGAGGAATCGCAATCTATTCAAGTTCATAAAATTGGCCATTAGCTTTTAGTAAACTCGGGAGAGAAGCTACACAAATTAGTACCTAAAATATTATAATTTTTTTTTTAGGATAAAACTTGTCAAAATACAACTTCAAAACAAGATGGAAGACCTCTCTAATAAATTTATTTTTTTTGAAAAATCTTCAAGTTCAAATTTGATAGTAGATTTTGGATTATTATTATTTTTTTGGAAAGATCAAATAGATGCCATTTTATTTTATTTCTAAAATAAATAGGTCAAAATATAACTAGTTATATATATACAATAGATAAAATCAATTGTTAAGTACCTTTAATTTGAAATATATTTATATTACATAAAAAAAAAATTGATAGTATTTTAGCCCCCTAACTAGGAATTCTGGCTCGGCCCCTGCTTACATCAGCAAAATTCGTTGGTCAACTCACACAGAGAAAATCTAATATATACAATGGGCCACACTTTAGGGGGTTTAGATGAAAATATGAAAAAAAAAAAATGATTTAGGTGGGATATGAACAAATCTCACGAATCCGGGTGATATTTACCCATCTTTTAAATTTAACATGAGTACAGTAATTTCATTTTACCATTAATTTCACGGTGAGGAGGTGCGTGTGGTCCCTTAAAGTCAATAACAATATAAATTTCTTTTTATTCTATTTCAAGAGTTATTTACCTATATCATGACTTGTATTTTCCAATTCCTTTAAGAATGGCTAAATGGTTATCTGAGATCTCTTTATCATGTCCTTAATTATAGTAATTTCTAAGTAAATAGCTAAATTATGTTACTACAACCAGCTCTCTTCAATCAAAATATGCAATAATGTACTAATGAAAAAACATGTAAACAATTTATTTGTGCCACCACCGCGGACATAGTCCGAATTTTACTCGATCCGTGTGTGGAGGAGTCTCTTTGTACGGGTTATGTGAATTAGTCGGGGCGAAAGTCCCGGACATACCGATTATCGAAAAAAAAAAAACATGTAAACATGTTATTTGTTGTTCTGTTCAATTAAACAACTAAGAAACAAAAATCTTCATCCTAATTGCTCAATTATTTACTGGCCTTTTTGCTGCCTCGTGATTTTGCTAAGGGTGTAAAGAAATCTTCTAGGAAAAAAGAAAAATTGTTAAAAGAGAAAATTGTAGGAACTCCTGAATATTTGGTGATATAAGATGATATTCACCCTAGACTTGTTATTTGATGAATCATCTTATGTAAACACCTACTTGAAATGTTGGGTAAAAATATAATTTGCTTTTCGAAGCCATTGTTATGATATACTTGACCTATATTAATATCATGTCTTTCGAGTTTTATTCAATGATGTTATTTTTTATGATAGCAGGGTTGATTCACAATATCGTTCGATACGTATTGTTTTTGACAGATTTTTGGAGGATGGAGGTTGTCGTATCGTATCATTAGATATATATGTAAGGCTTTTGAAGATTGCCTTTATCACAACATCTATACTCCTCCATCATTCACTTCTCCTGCATCTACTTTTGAGACCGATATTATTTGAATCCCTTATAACATTACCACCATCACGACCGAAACTAATACAGCAAACCATACAACAGATAAATTGGCATGAGGTCCCAGAGACTTGGATTAAATATTGAAAAGAAGCCCCCACATATCACTTGAAATGGAAGCCTCCCAAATTCTTTAATCCATAGATGATTAGACAAAAGCATATAAAATGTCAACTCTAATTAGCTTTCACAACACACTTCATTATCTAGTTCTTGAATTGTGCAACCAATGCTTACTATCTACTCCTTTGCTCACCACAACTAGCCTTTAAAAAGGCCCAACACATATTCAATCTACTAAAAGATCTGAATTAATTTTCATTTATTTATATATATATAAACACACACACACATATATTTCTGCTCTTGTTCATTGAAAGTGTTTTTTTTTTTTTCCCCTCCCATTTCCCACAAGCATGTTTGGTTCCACAATTGAGTTGATCACTCTGGCAGCTTCCAATTCTCTTGTGATATTTTGTTTCTGCAATTTGATCATAGTGTTTGTACTTGTGGGAGGCTCAAAACCCACCAGTACTCATTTTGATCAAGATAGTGCTATTCCTTCCTCAAAACTTGACAATGGAAACAAGAATGCCACAGAAGGAGCAGATGATATATCTTTATTTGACAACGAAAACGCGTTGACAAGCACTTGTGACGCGTCATGTGTTAGCGAAGCAGCAATTAGTGACGATGAAGAAGACGATGAATTGAGAAGACGAGTAGAAGAATTCATTCACAGGGTCAATGAAAGCTGGAAGGTAGAGAAGCTGAGAACATAAACATGTCAGCTGACAATGCACGTAAGAGCGAGTGGGTGGGCGTGTTTTATCTGTATGAATAACAATTATATACATATATATATGTGTGTGTGTGTGCGCAATGTATTGGTTTAATTTTATATATTGTACTGGCAACAAATTTTGAATGAAGGATGATATTCTAGTTTTAGTTCTGAATAAGGGGGAAAAAAGACCTTTTTCTACACTCTTGTTTGGAGTTGTTTGTGTCTTCTTTGAGGTTGAATATTTATTTTTTTGAAATTTTAACTGCAAAGGTTAAAACTTTGAAAAGTGCAGATAAAATAGATTATGTTTAGTGATGTTTTAGTTTGTTTAATGTCAGATTGAGTCTCCAGGGAATGGATGAGAAAAGGTGGACAAAGTCAAAAAGGAAAAGAGTACGTGGAACCACCCGCCCCCAATCGTGAAGAAAGTTCCACCACTTTCCCGCCCAAAACAGCGGTTGAACTGGGAGGTCACTCCATCCTGACCCGTTACTGGGTGGTCACTCCATCCCCGTCCCGTCCGCCCGCGGGCATCGCCCAAAACCGGTCAAAGAAAATAGAAAACACTTCCAACAACTTCATCTGAAAAGCCAATTACCAGAATCCAGAAAACATGCACATCAAGAAAATCATGGAGAAGGTAAAGGAGCAAGAAAAAAATAAAATTAACTAGTAAAAATCACGTTTTTCCGAATATTATATTTGCGCAACACGGTGATTAATGGTAAAGAACCAAGTCTCACTTAATCTTAATCATCCAAATACAGATCAAACAGTTAAAATGACAAACAAGGTGTTTCTACAACAACAATGAGACAACACCAGATGAACTAAAGATGAAAGCACTGCAGAATGAGCCTATTGAGAAAGTCCTAACCTAGAGCCCTAAGTACAGTCCTGGTGCTAGATCAGAACGATGTTAACGTCTACTATTTTCTCTGATAATAAATAGTTAACGAGTTTATATAAGGGGTCAGATGACGACGATTGAGCCTAAAAGCTTCAAAGTTCGCTATAACGATGGCCAACATACAACTGAGATTCACGGCACATGTGCGATCAGCAAGCAATCTTACAGTTTGGTGGGTTGTGGGCGTTAGATTCACCTCCGGACATAGGAATATTGTTTTCAGCGGCTAAATCCTTTGAACCCTGCATGGAATTTACGGGAGCTATGTTCTCGACGTGGAAGGGAACGGAAGATGGGAGGTTCGGCTTTGGTCCACCATAGGCCCCCTCTGTCACTTCTCTAGGGGCGGAATTACCCGGGGTAATGGTGAAAGCTGGTGCAGGCTCAATTCTTTGCTTCTTCGGCTTTTGCTCCAGATTATGGCCTGGTACAAAGCTCGCAACCACAACCTAATGTGCACTCAAAAAGGTCATAAACTACTTGTCAGTCATGGCTGCCTCAACACAATTAGCAATGCATAAACATTTAGGTTCTGTTTATTTTGGATGTAAAAATTATTTTTGGTTCGATTTTTTTCAAGTCATGAAAAATAATTCCAGTTTTTTCTGTTTTCTGGTTCAGTGTTTTTATTTTTTGCAATTTCTACACAAACTTTTTTTTCACTCAAATTTTAACACAAGTCCCGAAAATGTTCTACGAATATCATTTATTTATAAACTTGGAGAAATAGTTTAGTTGCAAAATATTAATGGACAACCAAACACCAATATATATTCATAAAAAATGAGTTTACACCGAAACAAACAGAGCCCAAGTGCAAAACATTTCTGATAAATTGTGCTTCATTAAATATTGTGTAATGATATCATCTAACCTGAACAGGGCCAGCAGCAATGAGTAAACCAGCAAGCCCTCCCCCCAGAACACGACCATCTGGTCCTGCCAAAGATACACTCATCCCGCCGGATCTGCTTTTTGTACCTCCAGAATCAATCGGCATAAATGATCCAGTCAAGGACAGTATCTCAAAACGACCCTGCAAGAACAATATTGTAACAAACTTGATAGCCCCTTCAGGTAAATAAACCAGAAGAAGAGGGGTAAAATCAATCATATCAGGTTAGCCTGGGTCAATAGTTAGAAGTCAATACAATGCCACTGATCAATAAATAATAACAATAATAATAATAAAAGTAACCTGCTCAAACAAGGCCTCTGTACAGTAAAAAGATATTTGCTAGAGCGCATTTCCATATAACCAAACAAAATAGGAAAAACAAACACACGACGAAAACATAAAATACATGAAAATGGATGTTAGAGAGTGTTAAGCACCATCGACCCTAAAGACAAAAGCTATTAGAGAGGGGGTAACTTTAATATTCAACTCTTTCAGCAGAGTGGAAAGGAGATGTGGTGCGGTCACAAAGAAATTAAGTTTGAGAAACTACTGGAGTCACATAAACCTAAATGTTTTCGGCACATGACTCCTCAGAAAACTTATAACAAGGAGATGTCAATACTTGTAGTATTTCATCATGATTTTGCCTATGAACATGCTGAAGAGGATTTGGTAATATGATAGGTACACTAATACCAATGTCAAGGGAATAATATAGAATAACAACGAAATAGATGCGGCTTTAGGAATGCTAGATTAAAGAACCGACATTCAGTTGTATCCTTTAGTGAGCAAAACACCCAAACTTTGAAACGGTGACATCGCCCACTTTTCTTCTGTACCTTCTGATTTCGCACATAATTTAATTGAAGTCAATCACCTTTCCAATTATCAAAATTCCATATTTATGCCCTAAACTGCAACTTGATAATTAGGTCACCAAATATTAGTTAGTCAATAAAACTATACCCAAAGTAGCAAGGGTAAATCATAACGGGCTCCACTGACATGTGTGAGTTCCTTAATTTTTTTTTCTAAGACTCTTCATTGACCTCTCAGAAAGAAGCATTCTTCGTGGACAGAAGGAAAATGATTAAAAGATAAAAATCCACTCTTGAAATCGACACTTCAGATGCAGGACAAGGTGCACGCCAGCAAGCAATTTTTATATTGAAAGGCATAACCACTTAAAAAATCAACAATATCCAGTACTATCGAATACCCATGTCAAAAGAGAGAGAATGAACGTAGTAAAAGCACAGAAAGACACCACAATACTGCACTGTCATATAGCTCATATTTGTCTTCCTTAAGAATTTTCATGCAAGCCAAATAATTGAAGGAAAATCAATATTAAGATGGGAAAAAAAGGTTCAAACCTCATAAGTCAAAGTACCCCCAGAGGAATTAGGTTGACGAAGTGTAACATTTGCAATTGAACCATTTGCTGAAAGAATGCAAATAGCTCTGGACCCTTGTTGAGAAAATGATATGATCTTCATTGTAACATCCTGAAAACAAGCAAGAAAGGCTGAATCACACAGCGACTAATAGCTGTACACTACTAAGTCGAGGATCAATAATAATTTTTAAAGCAGCAGTAAAATATAATGCATAAGCACTCATATTTTCTAGTGGTTATTCTTTTTGCTACTGCATTTGGAAATTTAGTCCTATAATACACACTCAACATGTGCACAGCCACAAGTGCCAACACTAACATTGATCTTCGTTGCAGGATATGCCAAATCTCCTTAATTTGGCTACGGTATCAGGATTACATTTGGATGTGCGGTCTACTGTGAAGAGTATGAATTAGCAATTAAATAGTCTTTTTTAAAGCTACTGACAGACTATTAGCAGTAGCATAACACTAAAATGTCTGTTTTTCGCATAAAATCATCAACCAATAACAAGCTTGTCACCCAATTGCTGTTTTTAAAAGTGAGTTGCACATAACAAGATCAACAGTATTCTTTACGGTTTTACCTAAGTGGCATCAAACAGATTAATGTTGAAATTGTCAATCCATTCGCCATATAAACAATATTGCATCAATACTGCTATATACAGATTCATCTTATACACACTGATGTAGTTTACAAAGGATACCTGAATGGAAAGGGATACAACAGCTCACTCATGTCAAATTAACCTTTGAAATTTTAAATCTCTTGGAGAAGAAATTAAGATTTGATGAATGCAATACTCATTAAGTGTGTGTGTGTCTCTCTCTTCTATATATATATATATATATATAGATAGATATACAACACCCTGAATGTATTGCCTCGAACATGTTAGTAGTTCCTTAATTATCTCTCCTTTATCAAAACTGAACTCTCAACTACTTGAAACGAATATCAGCCATAAACAGGGTCAACAAAAGATACCAGTTGACAAGAACAGAGTTCAAAATTACAATATGCCGGAACAGGAATAAAGAAAAAAGGAAAACGGAAAATCTACATTGAGTGATAAATATACCTCGCCCGCATGAACAGTTATCACGTGCGGAGTAAAATTTGCACCATTGGAGTACGCAAACAGATTGCCTAAAAATTAAAAAATAATTAGTCAGTAGCTCAAATGAAACTTCCCCGTTTCCATTTAAATTGTGTAACTATGGAAAGGAATAAGAATTGATAATCACTACTAGAGAAAACCACATATCTTACTAGAAAAAGGCACTAAATAAATCAAACAAGTTCACAATCACCGCAAGATTATAACCAATGTGCCTACAACCATATAAGGAACAAAAGACTTCAGTATTTTGTCACATTACTTCTCTCTCCTCACCTCCCTTAGAAACCTACAACAATAAAAATCTTTATTCTCTGCCACTTTTTGAGATGATAATTCCAACATGACATGATCTTCTACTCATTAAGAGATATAAACTTCAATGATCTCTTCAACCACAGCATGCAATTCAATAACCGCCTGCCTCAAATGAACTTCACACATTGTTGAAACATATGCAAAACAATTATTTTGAGTTGCTGAAATTTTACTATTGAATAATAAATTACTTTTTGCTTTGACTTTTGATAGCAGGATGATTCAATAAACTCCATGACATCAGAAGTTTTTTTCCCTGAAAAAAGGGTAAGATATCTGCCACTTCATTCCAGATCTTCTTAAGTACTATTTTAGCACAATAAGGGTTACAATACAAGCCTAACGCTGAAGTATGCATGAAACAAAGAGCATTTTTTAACAAGGAGTGAATTTCGATGAACTAAGATCTATATTGCATTCCATCTCATTCCACTCCGGGATAGTGCGGCTAATACTAGTTGACCATTCGGCTTGGAAACTAGACTGCTCATGCCAGCCCCTTTTTTCTCACCCTAAACGGAATGGCTCACTTAATTACACAGTGCCCCGACCCAAGTCCCCACGTCCCTTTTTCCCCACCCACAAGCCAAGAAGTTGGCTTTGCCAACACAACATTCGGGTCGTCCCCTTCATTCTATGTGAGTCATCTATCTTGCTCATCCTAATAGATGGAGGAGGAGGCAGGGGAGCCAGTTACCAGTGCTGAAGCTTGCTCAAGCAAGACGCATTCGTGAGAGATATGGGATAACATACTCAGCAGTTGGCCCAATGGAGGCAGGATTGTATAACCATACTATCCCATCTTATTTCTCAAAAAACCCTATTCCAAGTTGAGTCAATTCTATCCTTTCCAGGTAAGGGAATATTCCACTATATCTGTGACACACATCAGATCCACAAATCCTATATCAGTGTCCTCCTTATCATGAGTCACTATAGTTCTTTATTCTTACTTTGCCTATTAATCATTGGGTGCAGACAGATCTCTAGCTCCTAAAAACACCATAAAAACAACCACGCCAATTTCAACAGTTTTTACACTTTTGTTTTCTTATAGCACCATCTTTGTTCTTTATCCTCCACAAAAGAAAACAAGCTTCAGATTCAATATAAGGATTCCCTCAACCTACAGCATCATCATGAATCTGCTTCTATCTCATAACTACAATTAACCCCATCTCCGAAGGGTATCTGAAAAAGGAAAAATTATTCCGTACTCGGGGTAAATGTGCCGTGAAACCCCGGAAAATCACTGGAGAATGTGTATTTACACGAGCTGCGGTGGCCCCCCCTCACAAATCAAATTTAACAAAATCATCTGAAGCTCCATCCCAAAACTTGAGCCAAAGGAAGAAACCAGATCAGCAGATCTAGTTTCAATTAAAACATTTTTCACCCATCAATGAATTGTATCATAATCTAAGACAAACTATGATACAACTTTAGTTTAATTTTAGAAACACATCATGAACATAGCTATAATATTTAGCTAAAACAAACATTGACTAATATAGACATACAGATGTAGCCTAATATAAATTGTTCATTACCTGATCTCTCCAACTCCACTTTGTGTTTCTTCTTGAATGAGTCAACTGACCTTCCTTTACCATGATTCCAAGCCGAGAACTCTCCGGTCAGCGGAATCGAAGCCGATATCGGCATCGGGGACAAAGGCACCGTGGGTTTCCCATCTGCTCCATATTTCCTAGGCCTTCCCCTCTTCTTCTTCACCTCCGTCCCCGGCTCTGGCGCCAGCAATGCCAGCGGCAGGTTAACAGGCGTTGCCGCCACCGTGGGCACGGCAGATCCGGCAAATTGACCGGTGGGTTGAGTGGATTCAACTCTGGCAACCACTCTGTAGCTATCTGCAGCCTCCTCCCCCTTCATAGTAACCCCAGAATTGTTCATTTCTTCTTTTCCCTCCATTCATAAACACCGAACCCTTAAACCCTAATCCAGAAAATCACTATCAAACAGTACAGATTCTACAGATCTAAAACTTTTTTTTTTTTTTTTTTCTTATAGACCTAGAATCTACTGATGAAAAAAGCAAACCTTTATTAAACTGAAATACCTAGAATTTTCAAATAACAGTTTAACAATAAAAATTTCAATGAAAATGAAATCTTCAGAAAGATCACAATCACAAAATCAAAACCCAGAAAGATTAAACCCTAATCTAGAAAAACTGTATCAAAATCACAGACCTAAAACCTACTGATGAAAAAAACAAACCTTTCTGAAACTGAAAAATCCAGATTTTCAGAAGAACAGTTTTACAGGACAAATTTCAGTAAAAATGAAATCTTTGTGAAGAGGACAAACACAGAATCAAAACCCAGAAAGATTACAGAATATCCACTACAAATCCAACAAACCCAAAAACCCTAGACCCTTCTTTGAATCTTCAAAGAACAAAATCAGACTGTAACAACTTTTACTTACAGTCAAATTTTACTCGCTGTAACACTATTCTACAGCTCAGTATCTGCCATTACAGAGCAAGCACAGAGCTTCAATGGTGACACTTGAATTATTAAAAAAAAAATCAAAAATAAAAACTAATTTTCGTTTGGTATCAGAAATTATTCAGGTGTTACGAAATTAGGGTTTTGTTGGAAAAGAAGGTGAGGAGGGAAATAAAGTAGAAATAGAAAAATAAATAAATAAATGAAAACCCAATTAAAAAATGGGAATTAAATAAATAATTAATATATGAAGTTACAAAATTCAAAGTATTGGTTTTGGTTAAGAAAATGGTTTGAAGTCCGTCTTGGAAATTTAATAGAATGCAATTAATAAATGACAGGATAATAAATGAGATTATAATAATAATGAAATTTAGGAAAAGAAATTTCCTTTTTATTTAAAAATTGCAATTTCTTTATTAAAAGCTGTAAAGGTAACGTTAGAACCATGCCAATTTTCCAACCTCTGACCTGTTGTTTGTCTTTTCAGGTAAGCTAGTGTTTGACCCCATTTGACCCTTTCATTTCCTGGAATTTACTGTTTTTGCCACAGTAAAGTCCCAAAAACACAATGTATTGGAAATATATATATATATATAGAATGTGGATATTCAACTATACGTGATAAGATTTAATTCGTCATCGTTATATAAAAAGTGAGAAAAATATATAAGAAATGCAAAAATTCACCTAAATATTATACGTGAATGTGTAAGTACGAGTATCTATGAAAGCAATCTTTCTAAAAAAATATAAGGTTTAATTTATATTAAAGGCAATAAAAAAAATAAATGCACATATATTTTAACTAAAATTATTGAATGAGTTATACTTGAATGTGTAAATAGGTGTATCCAAGAACCGAGTCTTTCTAGAAAAAGATAAGATTTAATAGTCATAGTTATATTAAAGGCGAACGAATATCTTTTTTTTATCCGAAATGTTCATAATATTTAAATATGATAATCTTTTTGTGACCGAACATTGTAAAAAATAATAATTTTTCTATATATATGAGACGGTGAAACTCAAAATTGAAATATTCTTCGGTTCACATCAGAGATGTGGGATCCTATTTCAAAATGCTCAAGCTCAAAATTTAGAAAGAAATGTTGGTGCAACTTATGCTCCATTCTAAGAGGACTTTGACATGTTCAATCTAGGAATGTTAATTACTCATTATCTCCATCGATCTATCTTCTATTAAAGTCTAAGACCTTGTTTTATTTCTATACATTTTATTTTATTTTTAATAAAAATAATGTTATTTTAAATATTAAATGCATGGTGGTGGTGTTTTATAATAGATTAGTTTAACGATCATGATTAATGACTAATAAATTTAATATGATGATTATTAATGGTAGTACAAGAATTTAATATGTAAGTGTTCAAAATATTGGAATTTCAAATGGCGGGAAGAGTGTTTAGTACATATCCATTTGTATTTATATATGTATATACATATATATTTCGTTATACTTATTTTTTTATGTTTTAAAAGTATTAATTAAGTATGTTTTATTTATATTAATTTTTTTGTCCTTATCTAATGTCGGAGCCAGAAATTTTTTTCATTGAGAACAATTTATGATATTAGGGACAATTAGGGGCAATAAGACTAAAATTTTTAAAATTTAATGGGGACAAATTTCATTTTTTTCCTATATTTTCTTCAAAACACTTAAATTACTATTAAAAAAACCAAAAAAAATAAAAATCATTGGGGGCAGGGCTCTGTCCCTTGCCTGAATAGAACCCTTCATATTTTAATGATTCAATGCAAAAACATAAAAAGTAATTGATGATACATTCAATCATAATTAATGTCTTCTAGATAGACTAGATTCAATAATGAGGGTTAGTAAAGGGTATTTGTTTAGAGCAAATACAACTGTATATATATATATATATATATATATATATATATTAGTTTATTTACATTTTAAAAGTATTAAGTAATTATGTTTTATTTATATTAATTTTGCTTTTGTCAATATCTAACGCTAAGTGACAGTGTTTAGGTGGGTTATAGAATAATAGAACCCTTCATAAAAAATATCATTCATTGCAAAATAAAAAAAACAATTTATGATGGTCCGTTTGACAAACGCGAAAACAGTTTTGTTTTTTTACTGTTCACCCATTTCAAAAATAAAAACACGTTTGACAAACGCGTTCACTGTTCACTTTTTTTTTTCTAAGAAAACTGTTTTTTGTGAATAGTGGATAAAAGTAGTGAAAACACTAAATACAACTTTTAATTGTTTTTTGAATTTTTTCATTGTTTAGGGTACCACCTCCGCCACCGCTACCGCCCCCATCGTCGCCGCCACCAACCACCACCACCACCCGCCGCCAGTCATCCACCACCACTACCCACCGCCGCCGCCGCCGGTCATCGCTGGCCACTACCACCGCCCATCAATACCATTTTATTTTTCAATATAAATTTTGATCCAAACACTTTTTTGCTGAAAAAAACAAAAACAAATACAAAATCAATTTTTATATTTGAAGACAAAAAACAAATACAAAAAACAGGCTTTCCAAACGCACCCGATACTTTCAATCATAATTATTGTCTTATAAATTCAATTTATGTAGTATTATTTTTGTTATTTTTATGTAGACTCTCAGTTTTTATAATTTTAATTTACATTTATATATTTTGTTTTTTAAAAACTTGCAGGTCAGTTCAACCTGCGGTTGATCCGGCCCGTTTATGATCTGACTCGTTTATAACCCTCTATAGCAAGTTGAAAATGGGTTAGTTACTCGTTCTCGACCCGCCTATTAAAGACCTAACCCAATAATAATTATTGTCTTATAAATTCAATTTATGTATTATTTTTGTTATTTTTATGTAGACTCTCAGTTTTTATAATTTTAAATTACATTTATATATTTTATTTTTAAAAAACTTGCCGCTCAATTCAACATGAGGTTGATTTGACCTGTTTATAACCCTTTATAGCGGGTTGAAAATGAGTTAATTACCAGTTCTCGACCCACATGTTAAAGACCTAACCCAAACCCATCCATTTACCACCTCTACCCATAGCCTAATCCCAAGCCCAGATTCAAAGCCTAACCTATAATATTACCTCTGTCCCATTTTAGTTGTCCAGTTTGACCAAAATATGTGAGTGTTTTTTTGTCAAACGTGGACAAGTAAATTGGAACAGAGGGAGTAACATTTATTGATGATTCATTTTATAATTTAGATAGGACTCGAAAAGCTTCTATTATTTGTTATATTTTTGTTCTAAATTTAAAACCAATACCTCGCGTAAATCAAATGATAGAAACTTTTTTTTGTTGTTTCGAAAATAGTCTGACCACCCTTTAATAGTTTTTATTTTTTATTTTTTATCTAAAAGGGCTAGGCTTACATTTAGGGTTTAATACCAAACCAACTGAAACTTAAAACCTTAGTAGAAGCTGTAATTCCAAATTTCAGATAGAGAGATTGAACATTAAGGCTCTGTTTGGTCTAGTCTGGTCTGATCTTGGTTTTAGGAATTAGACCATGTTTGTTTGGATTAATCTCAAAATTTGGAACAAAACAAAATGAGACCAAATTGAACCAAATGTGGTGTTTTTGGAACCAGTATTTTTAGTGGTTCCACATTGTCTGGTCTGGTCTTGATAACCAAAATCAGATTTTTGAGACCAACGATTAAGACCACCAAAAACAAAAATTGAATAAAAATAATAATAATATACAAAATGAATTAAATAATACATAAAAATAATAATAATAAATGAATTAAATAATATATAATAAATAAATGAATAAATAATAAATGAATAAAATATATTCATAAATAATTAAAAATTAAATAAAAATAATGAATAATAAACAAAATGAATTAAATAATATATAATAATAATAATAATAATAAATGAATATAATAATGAATAAATAATAAATTAATATAATATATTTCCAAATAATTAAAAATGAATAAATAATAATAAGCAAAATGAATTAAATAATACATAATACTAATAAAAATGAATATAATAATAATAAATAATGAATTAAAATAATATATTTATAAATAATTAAAAATGAATAAATAATAATAATAAATTAATAATATAAATAAGAAATTAAATAAAACATATTTAAAAATAAAATAAAAATAATGAATAATAAACAAAATGAATTAAATAATACATAATAATAAAAATAAAAATGAATGAATGAATGAATGAATTAATATAATAATAAATATATAATAAATTAATAAAATATATTTATAAATAATTTAAAATTAATAAATAATAATAATAAATTAATAATATAATAATATAAATAAATAATGAAATAATAATAAATGAAATTAATTAAATAATGAAATAATAGTAAATAAAATGAATTAAATAATAATAAATAATAAATAAATGAATATAATATATTTATAAATTAATATATAAATGAATAAATAATAATTTAATAATATAAATAATAAAATATATTTATAAATGAAAAATAATAAATAATAAATAAAATAAATAATACATAAAAATAAAAAATTAATATTATAATAAATAAAAAATTATTTTATTTTTTTAAAGCGAAAATATCAAACCAAATCGCTTTACCAAATATGATATGCTTCAATGTATGTGAGACCGTGACCATCAGACCAGACAACTTACCAAACAGACTTTTAAATTCAGGATCTAGACAATACCAGACCACACCAGATCGTCTACCAAACATGCCTAAGAATGTGAGGTCAAAGTTATGATTTGACATTTTGTATCAAATTGGAGTTGGCTGGCTTTCTAACTAGGGGTTTCATGGAACCAAATCCGAATTGGGGTGTGTTCAGTTCCGGTTCCGGTTCAAAAAATCAAAGAACCGAAATTTTAGGTTCGATTCAAGTTCTTACCCTTTTGGAATTGAAACGAACTGGTTTATATATATATATTTTATTAGTGTTATATTCTTACCTTTATATATATATTATATTTAAAATTATAAGTTATAATTTGATGTGGGTTAATTAATTTTATATCAATATGTATTATTGTATATCATGATAGTATTCTAACTCATAATGTAGTGTATGTATTGTAGAATTGTAATTTCAATTTATGTGTACAAATATGTAATCTATTACTATAATGATATTTTTTTTCTTCTACTAAAATATTTTATCATGGACAAGAGAGCTTATAGAAAAAGGTTAATTAAAATTTACTAATTTTCTTTTGAAAGAAAAAATTACTATTTTTTGAAAGGTGTTTAGTTCAGTGACCTCACAAAAATATACATACCAAATTGTGTTTGTTTGGATACATAACAAAACTTTGTTCTAACTTCTAAGGTGTTTAATTGTATTATTTTTGTTTCATTATTAAATGCAAGTGTAACTTTGGGTTTGTAATAATTAAAAATTTGAAATAATCTCTTTAATCCAGTTTATAATTATATTATCCTTTTGATATTTGGTAATTTTATTTTATTTTTAAAAATAAAAGGAACTGGAACTGAACCGACATCGGTTCGGTTCCTTGCACGTTCGGCCGGAACTGGAACCGGAACTGTAAATGCCAAAAAATGAAGAGCACAAGAATGTAATCTTTTATTCAATTTTGGTTTTCCTTATATACATTTCCTTTCTGGACTTTTAGTCCATTAGGACAACACAACTTTGCTTACATCATTATCTCTATTTTTGAAGAAATATAAGCTGAAATGGGCCTAGTCTTCGGGCTTTTGATAATCTTGTTGGGTTATCAGCCTGATGGGCCTAATGCTTGATGGGCCTCTATGGGCCTGAAGATTTCCACACTTACAAGAACTGAACCGATTTTTTAATACACAATCGTTATTTTTCACTTCCCCCAATCTCATGTATAGAGCAATGTTGGGACATCAACTGTTAAATGGATTCCAATAATAATCCATCAAACAGTTTATAAGCATCCACTGTCCATTCTGCATAGCTTGGGTGTAAATAACATTTAAAACAATGGATGATCAGAAGTTGGCACAAGCCATTTACACCAATAAAACTTTTGCCCAATCAAAATGAGACTCCCACCCACCCTTTAGCTTTTAGGCCTATGTTCCATGCAGTGCAATCTGCAAAGGCACCATCCTCATAAATTTCATTCAATACTTCAATGTCAATTAATTTATTCTTTCAAAAACAAAAACAAAAAAAAACAAGAATAACAAAAGGAAATACAACATAATTGGGAAACAAACTACACACCCCAATTCTTCACCCTTGTATCATCTATTCCCAATTGCCCCATATTGAATTTGGTATGAATTTTTCTAGGAACTACATAGGGATATTAATGTATGTTTGCATCTTTTGAGATCAAGTCAAAACAAACATGATCTGGTTTCTAAAAACTAAGGTCAGACCAGACCAGACCAAATGGACCGAACCAGAAAACAAAGAGTGTCTTAATGTGTGTTTGTATCTTTTGTGCTCCAAAATTTAAAGTTCCATCTTTAACTTTTCCATATGCCAGGATGCAATATATCAAAAACCCAATCCACAAACCAAAAAACATCACCAATCAACCAAAAGAAACAAGAATTAAAAGATGGTCCTAAGCTTTTAATTACAAGGCCATAGAGAAGTGTTGGGCTTGAACATTTGCAGCTTCTTGGGAGACCAGAGCTTAGGGCCATCTTGACTTGTTATTATTGGAGCAGCAGGAGAGAACATTTGCAGCAATAAAATGTTATTACTGAAAATTGTAATCATTACTTCATAACCTAGATTGAACATATTTTAATTATAATCTCAAATCAAATTGTATAAAACAATAAAAAAATATCAATTTATATTTTCATTTTTCCTCAAACGTCTATTATTCATCAAACATGTTTCAGCAGTAGAAATAACTGCATTGATTTTCATCCTAAAACATAAACAAGTACATGTCAAACGTCTATTATTCATCAAACATAAACATAATATTGTTTATTTATTATTATTATTATTTATTTATTCATTTTATTTATTTATTATTAATATTAATTTATTCATTTTTATTTAGCATTTGGTTTGGGTTTTCAGAAGTTTCATTTGTTTAGGCCCAAAGTGCTTCCAAAATGGCCGATTGGTGCTATAGTAACAAAAGCACATGAAATTTGGGACTTACAAATTAGGTCATTTTCAAAGTTTTGCTTTGACATGTTAAAAGCAAAAGCAAAGCAATCATCACCAAATAGACTTTGCTCTAAAAAATGTGAATAGTAACAAAGCGGAAGCAAAAAAAGTAAAAGCAAAAGTTCATCCCAAACAGACCGTTAGTTGATCCTTTGTTACCTTCACAGTGCAATTGAAACACCCTTTCAATTTGTTAATAGCTCATTGAAGATCAAACCTTGGCTTCCTGAACGCACTCGTCAAATCTTCAATATGAATCCCGCTTAGAAGTAAAAGAGCACAACAACGCTGACGCCGAACAGAATAGAGATTATTCTGTAGGCTAGCGCAACGGGTAATTTGCAAGAAAGAAAAGGGAGAAATTTGACCCAAAATTCAGAGAACACTCTGGAATTTTATATAATTATGTATAATCAAGAATGAATAAAAACAACCCACAAGCCGGGTATAAATAGCTGAAAATCGACCCCTAATGGGATTTTTGCCAAAAATAGCAAAACCCTAAAAGTCCTACCAAAACAAAACATGGAAAAAAATAAAAAGATTGCCAAAAATCTGGCCCAAATCGGGTTCAGAATCATCTCCTAATTGACAAATAAAAAATTACCATAAGTAGCAAAAAATAACTAAAAATAAAGAATCGAAAAGGAAAACAGCGGATTTGGGGCTCGAAATGATGTGCACCGAGCGTCGCTGGTGGCCACGACGTCCGCGCCGAGATTAGCTTTCCGAATTGGGGTCACGGGCGCGAATCCGACACTCGTAGCTCCAGTTATGGTAAAAAAACCGACACGTGCACGGAAACTGCCCCAATTAGGCTGGATTACGATTTATTGCCATTCTTGCGCTGATCCTCCCGCTCCAGGTAATCCAGCGCCATTAATGAGCAATCTGACAGCTCGGCATCGTCTGACTCGGATCCCCCTGCATCAAACGCTAATTCATCAAAACTGTTTTCTGAGTATAACAATGATATTGCATAAGTTGTTCTAATCGAACACTAGAAAATAGTGTAATCTCACCAACATATATGATTTTATTAATTTGTTGATCATTTGAGCAAACTCTACATGGTTATCGATCACGTTTATCAATCTGACCTCCTGAGTTGAAACAAGAATGTATCATAAAAAAACATACATTTTGATTGAATTTATTTTCATACTAAAATTTGCTAATACAAAGGTTCATTTTTCTGTATACATGCATCTCACTGGAAATGTTTTGGTAAATGAATAAAATGCCCATGTGAAAGCGTTGTCCAAAGCTTGTAAGGAACCGCCAACAAAAGGCTTTGGTGGCATTCGATCATATTTAATCCACCATCCAACTGGTATTCTGACTGCATTGAGCCCGTATGGTTCATGCTTTTGCTTTCGTGTGGAATTTAGAATGTATAAGTATATGTTTTTGCTATAGAGTGGTTTGAGTCAAAACTAGAAGCATGTTTGGTACTAAAGTTTTTGTTTTTTGTTTTAGTCACTTATTTCCTCAGTTACAATATTATTTTTGTGAACCGTGCAAAAAACACAAAAAAAATTGCTTTATGATTTTTTACTGTAGAAAACAAAACATTGGTGTCAAACATGTTTTTGTTGTGAAATATAGGGGGGGAAAACACAAAAGTGAACCAAACAGGCCCTTAGGCCATGTTTGGTAGGCAGTTTGGTCCGGTCTGGTCTGGTCTGGTCTTATCTGGGTGGTGTTCTGAAAGTCTGTTTGGTAAGCGGTCTGGTCTGATGGTCTTGGTCTGAGAAAACTGGAACTAGACCATGTTTGGCAAACTGTCTGGTTCCAAATATTTTTGAACCAGACCATGTTTGGCAAACTGGTCTGGTCTTAAATTTTTAGAAAACTGTAAAAATATTAAATATATTTTATATGTTGTAATAACCTTAAAAACCCAAAAAAATAATTTGTAAACATTTGTTAAAGTAGTTTTCAAATGTTTGTATTATATGTATTTCTTACATGATAATGTGAGCACATCCCCTAAAATTTACCAACAAATTGATTTTATACCTGCCACAATTTTTATTATACATAAAGTACACAGTCACAGAAATTTCACAAGTACATAATAAGTAATATTACACTCTGTATCAGCCCATTACTACAACAACCACTACACTAAAAAATATAAACACCATAAATATGAACAGACATCCAAGACAACAACAACCACCATATAACATGTACTCATGCTTTCTTTGTTGATATTGAATTTCTGCAATAACATTATCAAATTCAGATGACTTCTCCTTGAATCTCCCTTGCACACCATGGACATAGTCTTCCAACCATATAAATGAATCCTTGTGATCCTACATTTATAAACAAAAACATGAAATTAATATTTGAAACCGACAATTAATTCAACATGGTAAAATTCCAAATGACAACTAAATTGTACCTTCCATTTTGGACATCTGTAAAACCACTTTCCGAAATTCTTTAGTAGATGACTGAACATATTTTCCAGTGGCTACGGTATCTTTGAATATGGAATCCAACTTCGGGTAAAGTGGAAAACCTTTCTTGAACTTGGAATAAGCCTACAAATTAAATTTGAAAACAAATCAGAAAATAATTTATCATTTGAAAAACATGTATTTCTTTTCAAATATATTTGGTACTACTAACCTTATATGGGGCCTTCTCCCAACAATCATTCTCCACAATCACCATACAGTTAGTATTGTCATAGCTAGTTCCAGATAGACCCTTATGTTTTCCAAAAGCCATATAATTTTCCCTCAACCGCCTCATTTTATTTCTAAGTTGTTCCCTAATCCATGTTTCCCCTGTCTGCTCTGTCATGAATTTTACTAAATTCATCCAGCCAACGTTAGTAAACCCGGATGAAGTTTTATTACCCGCCTTGACCTCCTCCTCCATTTTAGACACAAACAACGAAAGAAACCCTTCAGTCCATAAATCCTTTTTCCCCTTCCCCTTTTGCGACTCTTGCACTCCCTCAACATTGTTCGCATTCATTTCATTACTGTCCATCTATTAATAACAACCACAATAACAAAAATGGTATTAAAATAGAAAAGATACACAACTCAGTCCATGTTCACCAAAGATAAGTATTGCAGCATTGATAAACCAAGGACCAGGACATGTACAATTTAAAAGCTAACTCAAGTGATTGTGTCTGAAACAGTCAAGCTTGCTAATAAACAAGTCAATCCAATATTCAGTTGGTATTATTGAAGTGTGCAGCTCAAACTTGACAGCTATCTCAAGCTGTCCATTAGTAGCCTTATCCTATCTTAGTTCAATTTAGTTTAGAACAGAAAGAGCTCAATCAACAGTAGATTTTCCTACAGTGAATGATGACTGAACATTTTCAAAGTTTGATAATTGGAAGGAAGGTAAGTTTAAAATCTTTCCATATCTCCCTTAATATAATAATTCAAATAATGGAATGAATGTATTAGTAACAGTTCTTTCTTCACATCAAATGACAGATACTGGCAACATGATTCCAAAAATTACCCAAATGATGAAACCATGTCAAGAGGTTAGCAAAATAAGATGAAACAGACAATGTTGCTGGAATGGATAGCCCTTCTAAGTGAGCCCTGAAAATCCCCATGATGTTCCTTTTATAAATGGGCACCTAACTATTACGAATTACCAAAGTAAGTTTGAGATGGAGGAGTTTTTCAATTGACTTATTCCAATATATATATGTAGAAACAGTTTAATAACATATATATACAATTGTAAAGATTTAAGGATTGGTATGCAAAAACGATGTTAGACATGGTTCACAGAGATCAACATAAGGTGCGATGAAGGTGAAAGGAAGGACCTAACTTAACTCTTTAAAGAACTCCTATAGTATAAAAGGGGAAAAAATTAAAAAATCAGACTAGGAAAAATAAAATTTCTTTTCAAACCATTAAATGGTATAAAAGAATCTCAACATTAAATATTTTTTAGCTAACATCTAACATATTGTACATTTTGCAATATGGAAATGACATGCATGTCATTTTATTATAAAAACAATAATATGTCAGTTCCATCTTACTAAGAATAAATTAATATAGTCACAAATTACTTTACAAAGTCATTCAAAACATAGTGCAGTATTCCACCACGACAACATTGAAAGAACTAGTTTCGTTACCTGATTTCAGCAAATGGGTTGTCGCTAATGCAGAAAAAATTACTTTGAAACCCACCAAAGACGCTGCAAATAATCGCAGAGGTTGGTCTCCTGGAGTAGTAGTTAATGCAGGCCCACTGTTGATCAAACGTCAAAGCTGGTTAAACTGAATCGAATACTAAACTTGAGTTTTAGTTGATTTAGAATGCACATGTAAGATGATAGTTTGCAACCCTTGTAGCTCGAAAGTTAGAACTGACATGTTGTTGTTAGACAATTTGTACAATATGTTAGATGTTAGCTAAAACACTCTACTTCCGCCTTAAGATAAATCATGTATATTCATATTTTAATTAACTGTCAAATTTCTCATTTAATGGTGTTAGACAATTTGTACAATATGTTAGATGTTAGCTAGTATATGATCAGCTGAGGATTCTAAAAGCTTAAACTTTTGTAATAGATGGCGATTAATGTAGCATCATATGAAGCCCTGAAATCAAACCTCACCGTCATCCAAACAATAATAACCTATACATGTTTGAGCAAATCCAACCACACATGAAGGTCATGCTAGAGGATATAAAGTCTTCAATTACATCCTCTTTTGACAACATGAGCTTCTAAAGAACGGTTAACATGATTTACATTCCCATAACCTATATATATATATATGAGACAAGATAAATCCATGTAACCAAACCCCAATTTTCCGGCTGTAACATGAAACATATGCAGCCATCTAATCATACAACAACTATAAAATTTCAGTTTTAGAACAAAAAAAAATCCCCTAAAAGTAATTCTAGAAATTCAGCACAAAGTGATGCAAATCAGCTGCTTTTTACTTTAGTTACTTCAAATTAAAGCAGAAAATCAAAACAATTCTACATAAATGTTCACGCACAATACAATGAAACCCTAAAAATCTGAAAAAATGGAGAAATTGTGATCCAAGACTTGAATAGGGGCGAAAAGTACCTTGATCGAGAGGGCTTGATAGGGCGATTCCGATTGTGAAGTCTTCGAAGACGATTGGGCAGTGAAGATCACGAAAACGTAGTGAGAGTGGGACTGTGTGTGGTTTTCGTGGGAATTCTAGAGAAAGAAAGTGAGGAGAGAGAATTACAGAGATGACGAAGAAAGAACAACAGTGAAGTTGTGTATATGTATGTATATATATATATATGTACCAGTTGTCGAAGTAATTTTACCTTGTCTCTTTCAGATTCAACCACCAAAGACCAGAAATATAGATCATCAAGGGCTTGTGAAGAAGAAATTTCGAAAATCCCCAAAATGACGAAAATCGACCAACACATAAATGAAAAACCCTAGAATCGAACAAAATCGGACAATGGTTGAAAGAGAACAAGCCGATTTATGGGATTATTAAGAGAGAAGGGAGAGTGTTCTTCGTTCTAGGGTTTGTGGAGAGAAACCACGAGTAAGAATTGGAATCCCTAATAACGAACGAAAGTCGGAAAAGGTGGTCTTGAGTCGATGGGTTTCTTTTGGCTACCAAGGAAAATGGAGGAGAAGTGTGCTAGGGTTTTGTGGAGAGTGATTACCTGCGAGGGAGGAGGTGTGGTTCGTTGCAGATGAGGTGTGGTTCGTGGGTTATGAGATTTTGGTCTTATTTGGTTTAAGCCAAATGTGATAAGACCACCATGAACCACCAAATTTTTTGGTCTGAAATAACAGAGTTTTGGTCTCATTTGGTACTATTTAGTCTAACCACTTTTTTTGGGGCCAATGCTACCAAATATGGTCTGGTCCCATAAAACACAAGACCAGACCAGACCACTTGGGACCAGACCACCTACCAAACAGGGCCTTAGTGTTGCTATTGTATCATAGTACATGGAATTCTTACCTTCAATACTTGTGGTGCCTTATCGGGGCCATAACCGTTGGTTAATTGGAATTCTCCTCCTAAGATCTTGACGATATTCATAACGAAAACGGATGGATTATCATCTCCCCAATCCGAGCTGCCTTCATAATGAGCCGCCACTAAAGACTCTGTTTTTGCCTTTTACAATATCGAAGAGACACACAAACAATCGGAAATGGCAATTTTGTATACCATTTCTTAAGAATTAGTGATGCGCTTTAATTAAGAAGATGGTTAACTCTCTTTCCCATATTGATGACCATTTCTAAGTATTGAACTTAAAATCTATACTAATTTTTGCTGGGAATAATTCAAGCGGTTAAAGATATCATCTGATTATTTGACCTTTTTTAAATAGTTGTTGGTTTATTTAAATTCAAATAAAGTTGTTTGAATAGATAAGTTCTATCTTATCTAATTTGCCTTTCGAATCTGTTTTGTAAGTCTATTTAAAGGACTCTCTGTAATCAGATTGAGATACAGAGAATAACAAAAACTCTTCCTTTGTCATCTTGAATTCCTATTTTTACCTTTACGTAGATTAATTCTAAAATAACCAATAGGCTAACACGGTGGTATCAGAGCTTCAACGGTCAATTTTTTTTTTTTATCAAAATTGATGAATCTGTGAGATCTCAAGTACACATGGGGGATGAAGTTCGAGGCAAAGGAGTCGTTGCAATTGATACAAAGTCTAGTGAGAAATATATTAATGTATCGGGATTGGCTCAAAATTTAATCAGTTTGGGTCAGTTAATGAGAAGGGGTTATTTTGCTATATTTGAAGATGACAAGTGCATGATTTATGACAAGAGTAATAAGGAATTGTTATTATCTGTGAAAATGTCAGAGAATAAAATGTTTCCTATTCATTTTTCTGAACTCACCCATAATGCCTTCAGTGCTAGTTCAAGTGATGAGTCCAGGCTATGGCATAAGAGGTTTGGACATCTCAATTATGGGGGTTTAACTTTGTTGCACAGAAAGTCAATGGTGAGTGGATGACCGTTATTGCACAAAAATGATGAACTATGTGAATCTTGTATTTTTGGTAAGCAACACCGCAATCCTTTTCAAGTTGCAAAGTCAAGTGAACCTTTGAGGCTTGTCCATGCTGATATTTGTGTGCCTATGCGTACACCTTCACTTAAAATTACCAAAAAGTTATCAAACTTTTGTTATGTCGTCAAAAGTAACCTATCAGTACATTTTGGTCACCATGTGCAAGTTTTTAAAAAATTCACGATTGCAATAACCGAAACCGTTACAAACTCCGATACTGACTCAATTTCGTTACACCGATACCCCAACTGATACACCAACCAAAACTATTTTTGCGAACCATGAATGCATGTTTAGTTTGCTTATATTTGCTTGACATGATCTTATAAAAATGTTGATTTTCTAGGAAAGTTGAGAATTTTTCATCATTTTTGTATTTTGAAAGAAATTCCTTTATAATTTTTTTTTTATTTATAAAAAAAGTCTTTTCAATGCCCTAGTTAAAAAATATCAATTAATTAAAAAAATCTCTTTGAATTTTTTGTTTAGATGTGACTTCGGTGTATATGAGTGTATTTATCATTCAAAATTTATATTCTCATGACTTGTATTATGTAATTACATATAAATTTATTTTTCATCTTTAAAATTAAAATTTTTTGACATAACACGCGCAATATTACTAGAATAATTACTACTTATTTAATTAATATTTTCAGAACACAAGTCCATAATTTTCAAAACACAAGTACACAATTTCGTTATACTGGTTGAAAGGGTTATTAATAATCATTATCAATGACATTACACACAATGCATAGGAGCGTGATTATTTTGGGTTAATGAATTTGCGTAATTCTCAAAAAACATGTTTATGTACGATTCACATGGTGCATGTTGTTTATTCAAATTTAATCATAATTATTTTAATTTCAAGTAATTGTTGCAAATTATATAAATATCAATATTAAAAAAGAAAATGTTTGGATTTTAGTCAATTCTATAAAGATGATTTTCATTTTTTCAGAAAAGACCGAGTTCAATTATAGATAATGTGTTTTTTGAGCTTAGATTTTATAATATTTACCATGTTTTGTTTTTTTTTCTTCTAACTTTTAGATATAGGTTAGTTTTTTTTTTTTTTTTTTTTTTTTTTTTTTTTTTCTTTCATGTATGGATATAGCAATTATTATCCTTTATGTTGAAATAATTGTGGATCATTTTTTTGTGCCCTAGTCGGAGTTTTGCATGAATGATTCACGTGTGTAATAATAGTGATCTAATAGGGTTTGTGTTAGTTTTTTTTTCTTGATCTCTCCTTTCTTTGAAACACATGTTAGATAAAAATAAATGTTTCTTTTAGGAAAGTATTTTTTAATAAACATCTTTCTCACAAAGTTTCTTCTAAAACACTCATTTTCTATTAAATTATAATAAGGGTTAATTTCAGTAAACCCCCTATACTATTCAATTTAATCAACTAATTCCTAATGTGTCCACTTTAACCCCTATACTATTCAATTTCATCAAATTGCCCCCTCAGCTCACATTTTGACTCAAAATGCCTAAACTACCCTCAATCAATAGTATAAGGGGGTTTGTTGATTCAACCATTTAAAAAAATTATTTTTCAAAAATCAATTATATTTTTCACAAAAATTATAAATTCAGAAATATATATATATATATTTTTCGGAATTTTTTTTTTCGGAGAGAGCATATTATTTTCCAAAATATGAATTGTTTCGGAAAAAAATATATATACTTTTTGCAAAAACATTATTTTTCGAAAAAAAATCATATTTTGGAACATAATAGTATATATTTTTTGCAAAAAAATATATTTCGGAAAACATCATATTTTGGAACATAATAGTGTATATTTTTTGCAAAAAAATTATTTTTCGGAAAAGATCATATTTTGGAACATAATATATATTTTTCGCAAAAAAAATATTTTTCGAAAAAAAATTCATATTTTGGAATATAATAAATACTTTTTCATAAATTTTTTTTTTTTTGAAAAACAATCATATTTTGGAACATAATAGTATATATTTTTTGCAAAAAAAATATATTTCGGAAAAGATCATATTTTGAAACATAATAGTGTATATTTTTCGGAAAAGATCATATTTTGGAACATAATATATATTTTTCGGAAAAAAAATCATATTTTGGAACATAATAAATACTTTTTCGTAAAAAAAAAAAAATTGAAATTTTTTTTTTCATAAGCTGCAGGTTTTCGGAAAAAAATGATTTTTGCAAAAAAAATTTTTGAAAATTTTTTTTTCATATGTTGCAGGTTTTCAAAAAAAAAATGATTTTTTGCAAAAAAAATTTTGAATTTTTTTTTTCATATGTTGTAGGTTTTCGGAAAAAAATGATTTTTTGCAAAAATAATTTTGAATTTTTTTTTTCATATGTTGCAGGTTTTGGGAAAAAAATAATATTTTTTCGGAAATTTTTTTTTCGCAAAATATGATTTTTTCATGTTCTAAAATATGATTTTTTGTGAAAAATATATATATATATATTTCTGAATTTATAATTTTTGTGAAAAATATAATTGATTTTTGAAAAATAATTTTTTAAAATGGTTGAATCAACAAACCCCCTTTTACTATTGATTGATGGTAGTTAGGCATTTTGAGTCAAAATGTGAGCTGAGGGGGCAATTTGATGAAATTGAATAATATAGGGGGTAAAGTGGACACAGTAGAAGTTAGTTGATTAAATTGAATAGTATAGAGGGGTTTACTGAAATTAATCCTTATAATAATGCAATTTTTTTCATGTAAATACCAAAACCAAAACCACCAAATAATCTTTTCTGATTTTTTTTTTCCTTTTTCTTTCATACCGACCATGCTTCCATTCAATGGAACCTGCAAAACCAACATTATGATAAATATATACATATTTCATCACGCCAAGTATTGAGGGGCATAAATTGTAGCAACCTTATGAAAGAGGTAAACGTAATTTTCCTTTTCACTTTTCCATATTATTTCATTTATATCTCAAAGTTACTAAAACGGAAATGTAATAATGATAATTTCATCTGTGCTTTTGCTTTTCTGATTTCATATCATAATTCGAAATGGTAGTATCAGTCAACATTGCATAAAAGGAAACTTGATATATATTATGTATACGGGTAAATAGCTTAAGACCCCCCTCAATTTTATTCTCTTTTTCTATTATATCCCCTCAATTAATTATACCCCCCTCAACTTTCATTTTCTTGCATCATGGGTTTGCCCTCAAATTTTTTTACCCTTTTACCCTCCAAACTTTTTGTATTTCCACATTACCTTTAATCATATCCTTATTATTATATTTCTTAATTCTTTAAATTACAAAAATATTATTTCTTTTAGTTATAATATTAATTATGCCATTTACCTTTAATGTATTAGACTAAATATACTCTCAAATGTTAATTTTTTTTTTATAAGTTCTAATTATTTTATTTGTAAATCAATTAACTTGGTATTAAATTTTAGTTTGATTTAAATCATAAAACTCAATCCTAATTATTATATTCATAAATAAATCACAATTTATGAAAACAATATATATATTTCGGAATATATATATATATATTGGAAAATGATATATATTTCGGAATATATATATAATTCGTTAAAAATATATATTTTCCGAATTCTTTTAAAAAATATGAATTTTTTCCGAAAAATAATTTTTTTGGGGAAAATATATATTATGTTCTAAAATATGATTTTTTCCGAAAAATAATTTTTATTGAGAAAAATATATATTATTTTTAAAAATATATATTATGTTCCAAAATATGATTTTGAGTCATAATACCTAAACTACCATCAATAGTATAAGAGGGTTTAGTGAAATCAAACCTTCAAAAAATTATTTTTCAAAAAAATATGTATATTTTGGAATATATATATATTGGAAAATGATATATATTTTGGAATATATATATATTGGAAAATGATATATATTTCGGAATATATATATATATATATATATATGTGATTCGTCAAAAGTATATATTTTTTGAATTGTTTTAAAAAATATACATTATTTTCTAAAATATAAAAAATATATATTTCGGAAAAAAATTATATTATTTTTGGAAAAAAAATCATATTTTGGAAAATAATATATATTTTTCTCAAAAAAATTATTTTTCGGAAAAAAATCATATTTTGGAACATAATATATATTTTTCCCAAAAATTTTATTTTTTGGAAAAAAATCATATTTTTTTAAAACAATTCGAAAAATATATATTTTTGACGAATTATATATATATATATTCCAAAATATATATCATTTTCCAATAAAACTTAATTTCATTTAAATCATAAAACTCATTATCCTAATTAAAATTTTTTTTTGCTAAATGAAACTTTCTTTTCATAAAAATATATTCATAAATTGTGATTTATTTATAAATATATTAATTAGGATTGAGTTTTATGATTTAAATCAAACTAAAATTTAATAACAAGTTAATTGATTTACAAATAAAATAATTAAAACTTACAAAAAAAAAAAAATTAACATTTGATAGTATATTTAGTCTAATACATTAAAGGTAAATGACACAATTAATATTCTAACTAAAAGAAATAATATTTTTGTAATTTAAAGAATTAAGAAATATAATAGTAAGGATATAATTAAAGGTAAGGTGGAAATACAAAAAGTTTGGAGGGTAAAAGGGTAAAAAAAATTGAGGGCAAGCCCATGGTGCAACATTTTATGAAACTTTAGGGGGTTCTAAGCTCATTTCATAGTTGAGGGGGTATAGTAAGGAAAAAGAGTAAAATTGAGGGGGTTTAAGCTATTTACCCTATGTATACATACATATATATATGCTTCATGCATCATAACTATATATATCTATATTATACCTATATATATATGTATATGTCTTTTAAAACAAACAAAGGGGTACTATAATATAGTGGGGAAACCACTCTGCAGGGTCAAGATAAAATCAAAAGTACTGTGTTTCCTGCTCCACTATTCCCCGGTAAATCACATGTTGTGACCTAATTAAATCACAATTCAGTCATCAACCGTTGGATCATTACAATCCTGTCGAGCATCGCACGACTGTTGTTGTAAGTTGGTACATCTGATTTAACCTGCTAAGAAACCAAGCACCACCGTCAAAACAATCCTATCGCATGGCACGACTGTCGTTGTAAGTTGGTACATCTGATTTAACCCGCTAAGAAACCAAGCACTACCGTCAAAAAATATAATAGTACCTCCTCCCAAATGATAGGTCTACCTTTTCTCTTTCAGTTATCTCAAATTAAGTGTACATGTTTTGAAAGTTAAAATATTTTATTTGATTAATTTATTAATTTAATTTTTAATTATTAAAATTATAAAACATATATATTATAAATTATTACATCATTATGGTAGGATCATGAATAAAGTTGGTATTTCATTCACCAACACTACAATAAAAGTTATCATCAAAGTGGATCTATAATTTGGGACAGAGGGAGTACAAAATACTACTAGTTTTGTCCCATATTAGTTGTCCACTATCGCAATTTTACTTATCCCAAATACTTGTTTAGTTCGAATTTCAATACAATTTAACCTTCAACTTTTTCCAACTATCTTTTTTCCACTAACTTTAAATAAATACCAAATCTCACCATAATACTATATTATTAAAGACAAAATTAAAATTTACACATTAGTCTATTCAAATTAATAAAATATTAAAAAATCGAAATTCAACAACCGGAACAGATGAAGTCATAAATACAAACAAACCTCATTTACTATTCTCAACAGCCTCATTTACTAAATACAAACAAACCTCATTTACTATTTCTCAACAGTCTCATTTACTATCCTCAACAGTCCTCTTTGCCTCTCCCTCTATAAAGTATATACCCTAAACTCCTCAGTAAGACGAGCTCCGATTCCCCCAATTTTTATCTGCGAAGGTCAGATCTTTCTACATCATGTTTATCTCAAATTATATAAATATATATATATATATATTTCATTTCTGGGTCTTTTTCTTTCTGTTTCATAATCTCTGTAACATGTTTTTGTTGTTTTTATATAAATAATCTGTGGGTTTTTAGTTTTGGTGGTTAGGTTTTGAGTTTGATTTTTGTTTGTTGTTTCGGGTTTGATTATTGTAACATATAAACAAATGGGTTATGTTCTCTCTATGGCCTGTTTTTTTAAAATGCTTTTGTTTTTGGTGTTTAGATTCTCTATATTCACTCTCTGCTGTATTGTTTTTGCCTTTTATAAAGGTTTTTTTTTTTTTTAATCTCTTTTTTTTTTTGTTTTTCTTAGCATCATTCACTAGATTATGCTTATTCTGTGGTGTTTTGGGTCTATCATGTATGGATTTTCAGTCTATAAGGCCTTGTCATTTATTTATTTTGATTTATTCGCATTTTTGTTTAGTATATATATATATATATATATATATATATATATATATATATATTGTTTCATTTTTGGACTATTTCACTATGGATTAAGCTTATTCTGTTGGGATCTATGATTGTTGTCAATATCCTGTGTTTCCCTATTTTTGTTTTCGAAAATATGTGGTTTGGGTTTTTTAGCGTCATATGTTTGTGTGTGTGTATATATATGATTTTTTTAGCATCATTATTTTTGTTTTCGAGAATATGGTTTGCATTTTATTTTTGTAGTAACTGTATTCTGTTTATTATTTTGTAAATGGATAATATATATATATATATATATATATATATATATATTGGCATGATTAAACTGTGGATAATATTATTCTGTTGTGGTTCTGTGTTTTAGAATTTTCAGCCCTTAAGGTTTTGTCAACATCCTGTGGTATGAATATTTGTTATTATTCCGGAAAATATATTTTGTAGTTTTTAAACTACATTACACTGCATCATTCTTATTTTGTAAATGCATTTTTGGCTTTTGTTTTTGTTATATATCATTACCCTATGGAATAGTGCCTATTCTGCTGTGGTTCTAAGATTTTGAGTTTTCAGTCTATAAAACATCCTCTGTTTTGGAGGGCTATTTATTTATTTATTTTTTAAAAAATGTGTTTTTTATTTATAGCATCATACACTCGGTGACTGGTCTATTGTGGGTGCAGTGGCTTTTTAATTTATTCTGTTACACACCTATAAGTCTGTTAAAACTTCTAACATTGACCGCACTTATGTTGTATACTATTTTGTTAATTTTACTAGTCCCTAGATAAGATGTAGGTTATAAAAAGAGTTTTCCAATTATCTCTGTAAGGTATTTTTCAATTATTAGTGGCTGAAAGGGAGGGGGGTAAAGTAGTCAATTTCTTAAAAAGAACAGTTGGTCATCTTTTTGAAGCTTTAATGGACAAGTGTCAATATATTAGCCATGAAGTTCACAAGCAGAGAGAAGTGGATAGAGGGTACAACGTAAAGGATCCGTATCCGTTCTTGGCAGGGACGGAGCCACATAGGCTCCAATGGGGGCAGTTGCCCCCATTCAAATTTTTTTTTTTTTTGGTTTTTTTTCAAGGGTAATTTGAGTAATTTGAAGAAAATATAGGCAAAAAATGAGATTTGCCCCCATTTAATTTTAAAAAATTTAGGCTTATTACCCTAATCTTATGGATTGCCCCCAATCCATAAGATTTCTGGCTTCCTCCTTGGTTCTTGGTATACATTAGTGAACACATCCTCCTCCTATCCTGTGTAGGTATTCCCATTATTGTCATTGGGCACGCATTCAAATATGCAAATCTCAATCTGTTAGGTGCTATACATTAATCCTTACATTACTGTCTCATTTACAAATCTCAACAACCCTCTTTGGCTCTTTCTCTATAAACCCTAACTCACTCCTGAGTAAGCCAAGCCAGAGACCACTCTCTGATTTGCCCTTTTCCATCTGACAAGGTTAGATCTCTCTCCCCCTTGTGTTTATCTCAAATTCTATACCTAGAAAAATTGGATGACCCTAACATATAAATAAATCTAGTAAGAAGACTGTTGGTCCGTAGTAGATAGAGAAAAGAGAGATCTTAAAAAAATTTGTTGTCATTTCAAAGATGCGAGAATAGGGTAATCTATGCCTTACTGAACAGAAACTTGAGGCAACAGAAAGTACCAATTGTTATTGCTTAGATGTGCATGTGTAAGTAGCATGAACTGGATAGATATTATCAAGGTTAAATGGAGGAAAAAGAAACAAAATAAAAAAATGAGTTGATAGAATTATTTCTATTGCATTTGAAATGGTTTGGAGCACCGGAGATAATTGATGAGAATCCGATAATCTTAAGAGTGTAGGACTGCTGAGAGGAAGAATTGAAGGCATTGAATGACCGGCAGGAGTAACCATTGATGTAATCAGTGGTATTTCGGGATTGATATAGACAATATAATGTAGTTAAGCTGGTGTTTTAACTTTTGAAGTTACAAAATAATTGCAATTCTCTGCAATCTGGTTTTAGCTGTATTTGTATATTTCTCTACTGAAATTCAGTGCTGAATCTTCCATTGTTAGTTGATTCTTAGACCAAAAACATTGCGTGACTGAGTTTTTTGTATGCTGGAAAAGATCAAAAGGCATGGAAAGCATGTCTGCCGTTGTTCTCTGTTGGCTTAATCTTGTACAAATAAGTTTGCTCCATGAACTTTCTTTTTTCACTTCTTAGTACAAATTCTCTCACCTAAAATATTTAGCTTCTTAAAATTATTCCCCCAAAATAACATACCATGGTCCTACTTCTTCTCGACTTACAAGTTTTACCATTTTCAGGATAAAAGCTGCCCATGATGGGATGCACGAGAAGACCCTCCTAAACCTAAACCTAAAGATGGTGGGTCTCACGAATATAAAAATGGAATTGGTAAGTTCGTGAACAGAGGCAAAATTGTTGATATTTCTGTTATGAAATATCAAAAAGAAAAAGGGGAAAAGATGTTTAAGAGAGTCTCTGTGTGCAATTCCGAGTATATTCCTCAAATAAAACAGTGCAAAACTGAAAGTAAGGAAGTGACTATGGTTGTAGATAGGCTGGGTGTGGATTTTAAGTGTTGGGTTTATAAATCCGATTCCATGCTTTGGGAAGTCAAGGAGGTTGAGACTATCGTAGGTCCCACTGAATTTTTCGTTAAGGTATTCAAGGAAATACTACAAGGGATGGACGGATTTGTTGAGAAAGTAAAATGCCATGGAGACATTTTCAATGGAGTTTCCATTATAGAAGTAGCCAATGCTTCTCCAACAGCCAGAGTATTCTGGCCGAAACCAATTGAACAAGGTACCTACAAATAATTACATTATATAGAATTTTTAGGTGTTTGCATACAAGTTAGTTGGAAGTTAGTCACTTTATAACATAATTAACAAAACATTTATATTTTGACTATGTACAGATATCACTGGGCTTAAGGAGGATATTTTCAATAGTTTTTCTGGGAGATGATTTTCAGTATTCTCCCAACGTAAGTAAAGTATGTAGATAATTATTTTTTGCTTTTGTTCTCTCTCTAGATGTATAATGTTTACATGTTTGATTTGTTACGTTCTCTTGTCTACTTGTCTATAACAGGACGTTTTGGTTTTTTGTAAAGAATTACCCACTTTTTGGGGGTCAGTTGAGTTCTATGAACTCGTTAGAAAATGTTCTGAGCTGAGGTATCTTGCTTATCAAATATTTGCCAAGGTGGAGATGACTCTAAACAATGATGAACATTTTAAAGGTTGGAAAGAAAGGTACAAGGACAGTTTTTTCCGAAGGAGATCCGTGAATCAATGAAGATTGCTCGATTTCCTAGCAACTCTCACGAGCACGTGGTGGGTAAAATGTTGTCCCATTTTTTTGTATTTTTCCCATCATCTGTTTGACAATATTTTTGTTTTTACAGAAAGAGAATGGCCAGTGGATACTTCACAGAGAAATTGCAATAGAATTGATAAAAATTTATCCAGAATTTGGGCCGCTTTTCTACTTCCGAATGGTCGAGCTGATATATAGAGCTGTGAGACATCGTATAATGAATCCGGATAAAATGAGTGAATTGATTGGTCAGCTTAACAAGAAGCCGTATGCGTTTACGTGAAACATAAAAAGATGTTTCTTATTTCCTCCCAGTTTGACTTCTTTAATTTTGGAATCCAAACACAATTTTAACAATGATTTTATAGTAGGAAAAGGGGACGACTTTATTTACTTTAGTTGTTATAGATATTTTTTTACGTTGAGTTCATCCGCATCAATCTTAATGAAGATAAGATGGGAAATTTCTGATACATTTAAAAATATGGCCGTGAATCAAACACATCTGGTTGATAAGTCCGTGCTTGATTACCAATGACTTAAAATCCTAAACCCTTGACCTCAAAATGAAGTGTTGTTCGATATTATTTTTTTACCACTTCAATTTGAATAGATTCATAACTTAATTAACTTTTGTTAAAAGAAAAAAAGAACATTATATCACTTAAAATAATATAAAATTTCATGTGACCAGGTCACTCTACAAATGGGGTTTCCTTTCATTCCAATATGGCATGCGACTTCATCCTCTCACCGTCCTGCATCGAAAATAAAAGAAAAAGTAATGTGCTTGATCGAAAATAAAAGAAAAAGAAATGTGCTTGATTTTGAGCATGGCATTTTTATTCCAAGGTGTATGTGTGTGTAAAAAGGATGAAGACCCAATATTTAAATTTTGGGGCGCAAAACACCATATATGTGACGTGTACATATTTGTTACTTGAAGCCAAACAAAGCCAAATGACTTTTTTTGTTCCTCACCCGCATTTATTTGTGTCTTCATTTGGACCATATTCCAACATATATGAGACATATTTTTAATTCTAGGCCAATTGTACATTTCAATGATATTGCCATAGTAATTTTTGGAATTAGATTAGATCTTCAATTGGATGTTGACAACAAGTCGAGAAGAAAAAAAAATTAGAAGAAAAGAAACTGACTGCTCAAAAAGAACTAAGACCATTAGAAGATAATGATGGCTTCGCTGATAATGTAGGAAGCTTAGTTGGAAAATTAGAACATGTCATGCCTATTACGGCATGTTTGGTATAGAAATAGAATGGAATGGAATGCCCGTTCATTCCATTTCTTTGTTTGACATGTCTTCTTGAATGAGAATGTTTATTCTCAATAAATGAAAATTCATTCCATTAGTAAACGTATGGAATAGTCATTCCATTCTTTAAGGAATGTTTTTAAAACATAAAATGACTAAAATAACCCTTTCACATTTCAAGCAAACAAACTGTCATCACCTTTCGCCGCCGCCACGACCACCTCCATTGTTCGTCACTACTATTTCCGTTACCTTTTACAATTTTTTGTAAACAATTTACGAAATAATATTATTTGATTATTTATCACTAAGAGGGGTATTTTTGAGAATTTTTTTAAAAAGTTCATTCATTCTTAAATGGGTGAATGACGTAAAATACCCCTATACTATCCAAAATGTGTAGAAAACACCCCTCCAGATTTTAAAACACCCATATACTTTGCAAAATGTGCACTTTGACCCCTCGAAGCCATTTTTCGGTGACAGAGTTTTGCATTTAATTTTAAACCCTTAAAATGTTATTTTATAATTTAATATAAATACAGTTTAATTGTGAAAAGACGGAAAAACCTCTAGATTGAAACGTTGTAGTTTACACTAACTGAAGCTTGGACACATGCTCCATACATGAGTTGGTTGGATCAAAGCTTTTATTTAAAGCTATTAAGTGTCTATTTTTTTTCCATGTATTTATGAATATTCTAGTATACAGTGTACTCACATGACTCCTAATGTTATACAATTGTGACATATCCTATTTGTGGTAAAAAGTTGGCCTTATGAGAATGTTTCCAATTCCTTTAATACATTTACAACACCGACCACATAAGCTACAAGTGAAGTTATATAACAGGAATATTCATGAATTAATATATAGGGTATTAATGAATTAATAATAATACAACCAAATTTTATCACACAAATATATTATTCTATGTATGGTGACAACATATCTCTCATGAAAAGATATAACATTATGATTGAACTATTACACATAAATTTCATGCAAACCTAACAAAAAATTCAACCACCCCTACCTCGGCCAACCCACGATGCATACCTATATCCTTAATCAAGAGATACAAAATTAGCCAACAGTTGAAATTGAAGCATACCCATAGAATAATAAGTGTCACCCATAAATTAATTTATTCCTTAAAGCCAAATAATAATCTTGCACCTCCTTTCATGACATGGAAACACAATCAATTCAATTATAGTTTTTAATGAGTTAATCTAACAACTAACACTAAAATTAACATGGAAAATGTGCATCTCGACCGGTTTTTCAAACTAACTCCTCAAGTTTTTTTTTTTAATACAAAAGTATATAATATATACCTAATTAGTCGCTTGTACTTACCCCAACTGTCATGATGGTGACGTTTTGCTGGCACCTTGGAGATGCCTCATATTTCTTAGTGAAAAGACTTGTAAAAGAAGATTTGTATACACTCTATTATAATAACAATTATGTCTACGTATATATAGAGTAAACCAAGCCAATTTAATTTAAAAAGTCACCACATTCAGCAGACATAAATTAATATCTCCAAACTATGCCTCCTATTTAATACTCTAGCATACCAAACATTACTAGTTACTAATATGTGGTCTTTAACTGTGCCATATCAATAGGCCTGAGAGCATAAATCAAAGCTTTCATCGAATAATCAACCTATTTAACATATATTTGGCTCATGCCCATTCAACAACTATGTACTTATCATCTTTGTATACACCAAGACACAAACTCACTTTCTTTAAATTGGATTAAACTTACCAGACTTAATAATGCACAGTGAGATTTATAACATGTTATATATCTATATAATCTATACATATTTATCAAGTCAACTAGATATGCTAACTGCATCCAATTAAGGGATATTTAGAGATTAATAAGATCTTAATCTTACCAAAGCAAATAAAATAAAATTCATTACGTTACAAATTTTACTGAGCAATATATATCTACTCCCATCAAAGTTTTTTACATAAAATTATAATTTAAGAATTAAGCACTAATGTCACTTACCCATTTAAGCACAATGGTTAGAGCACATACATATAAATCACATAGTTAAAATTTTCAGAACACCTATCAAGTCCATTATAAGTAGGGTATACACAATAATAATCAAATAAAAGCACTTAAACATTTTACATAGCTTCACATAACTAAGTTCTCAATAATAGTCAGACACTTCACAAAATTCAAGTAACAATTAAATTCACACAACAATGTACATGTATAACAATCAAATATTTCACTAAATTCACGTAAGAAATAACTCCACTTAACAAGTTCACACACAGTAAATTGGTAGTTCTCACCTAACAAATACGTACATATCAATTTATCACACAAAATGCACAAAACACATACTAAATAATAACACGAACACCTTTCCCTTAAACACATAGATTCAAAAAACATGGCTCAATCATAGAAAACAATTATGTAACCAAGTTATCCCAACATTCCCAATAAATCTGAAACCTTGAGCTCTGATACCAAACTGTCACACCACAATTTTGCAACAAAAGAAATAATTTCCATTATTCAAAAATTATCTACATAGCAGTTGCGCCAACCCCCAATAAACATAATATTAATACAATGTATGTATTAACAATTAAAATTGTAGTAAAAATATTATTATATCACCACTACTCACTAACATTCAATGATGATGTGAGCTTATTACAATGCTCTAAAAACTAGGAAACAAAAACATAGCTCCGGAAACTCCGACGACCACCATGTGTCATCAACACAAGCTAATCAACGAGTACCTGAAATATTAAAGGGGTGAGCTCACAAGCTCAGCAAAAATGCTAAACATAATCATCGTTTAGCAAATTAACCCGACTTTATATATTCGTATATAAAGAGAATTCACGCCCATCACAAAACATATATATAATTTAAATTTCATGAGTTAATTACTAAATTAATGGTAACACTCCTAATCAGCTAATCTCACTTGAGCCCCAGGCTCCCCTCCGGTGTGCAACGAATAGTCCCTGACTACCGATAACACACAAGTGGCTCGGAAGACGTTTAAAAAACCCAGATGGTCCCGGACCACGTCCACGTAATAAGGGCACATTAAGCCCAATGACCATAACAAAATGTAGTGCACTTGTCAAAGGCAGGTCCCGGACCATACCTAACAACCTACTTCAAAGTTAGTCTCAGACTGACACCAGACATTAATATCGCACTGTCATAAACTCCAATAGCATATACTGTATCATCTCACAATAACAAGTAAATGAATAAATTATATAGGGTTATTCCCACCGACACCCCCTCAAAGAGACCCTAATCCCACATGGACCCCCTCAATATTGAGTATTCCCACACGGACCCCCTCTGACAGACGGCCGTTAGGTTTACTAATTACTAATTTATGAAATTACTAATTACCCTTCGATATATATTTTAAAAAGGGTAAATTGCAGTAGCACCCCCTGAGGTTTCACTTATTACATTAGGATAATATATAAAATATGAAATTACCCATATGCCCAAAATATATATATATATATATATATATATATATATTTTACGAATATATATATATATATTAGAAAAATATATATAAAATTTGAAAAAATATTAAATTATAAAATTCAAAAATAATATATAAAATTTGAAAGAAATATTTAAAATTCAAAAAAAATATATAAAATCTGAAAATATATAAAAATTTATAAAAAATATATATAAAAAGGGGAAAGATATATAGATTCAAAAAAATATTTAAATTTCAAAAAACATACCTAAATTATAAAGTTCAAAAATAATATTTAAAATTTGAAACAAATATTTAAAATTCAAAAAAAATTGTATTAAAATTTCAAAATATATATAAAATTCGAAAAATTATATTTTAAAATTTGAAAAATATTATAAATTCGAAATAAATATAATATTAAAAATATATATAAATTTCGAAATTTTTTTTTTCAAAAAAACATATTAAAATTTGAAAATAAATATAAAAATCGCAAAAAACATAATTTTTTCGAAACAAATATATAAAAATTAAAAAAAACAGATAAAATTCAAAAAAATATATTAAATTTCGAAAAAAATTATAAAATCGAAAATAAATATAAAATAAAAAATATATATAAATTTTGAATTTTTTTTTAAAAAAACATATTAAATTCAAGACAAATATATAAAATTAAAAAAAACCATATAAAATTCAAATAATATATATTAAATTTCAAAAATGATTATAAAATTCGAAAAAAACATAAAAAAATATAAAATTCAAAAAATATATATATTAAATTTTTTTTAAAAATACTAAATTCGAAAATAAATATAAAATTAAAAAAATATTTAAATTTATTTAATTATCTCTCTCTCTCTCTCACACACACACATGTACATATATACACAGTTACACAGTTACACAAACATATATATATATAGATCTATACATATATATATACACACACATATATATATAGATCTACACACACCATTTTCGACACATATATATATATACACGGGTATATGAGTATATATAGAAACATATATATATATATATATATATATATGTATGTATATATGGGTATGCAATATATACAATCCCCATCTTCAATCTTTCTCTCAATTTTCCACTTCCAATATCTCTCTATATATAAATTAGGGTTAGGGTTTTGGGATGTCCCAATTGAAGAAGAAAAATGATATGCAGGTCATTTTATATCATTTTGAGGGCAAAATAGACAATTCACAGGGTGGTTAATGACGTGGAGACGGAGGGGGTCTTTGTGGGACAAAGTTTAATTTTGAGGGGGTCTGAATAAGAATAGTGAATATCGAGGGGTCTGTGTGGGATTAAAGTATCTTTGAGGGGGTGTCAGTGGTATTTACCCAATTATATATATATATATAGAAAGAGTTTTACCAAAACAAGTTTAGAATACTTGAGAGTTTTCACATTTACTTTCCAACAAGATAAATATTCTAAAAGTGTTATATAAGATTACTTTAAATCATTCTAAACAATATTGGTTTCTTAATTTTCACCCATTTCACCCCATAAATATACACATACCATTAACATTCATTAAACGACTAAATTTAATTAAGAAACAATCATAAAGTGTTCTAATATATATTATAGATTATTCACATACAGAATATACAGTAACCACTAATATGCATGTATGACCTAATATATATTATAGATTATTCACATACATAACCTAATATATATTATAGATTATTCACATGCATAATATACAGTAACCACCAATATGCACGTATGACCTACTATATATATTATAGATTATTCACATACAGAATATACAATAACCACTAATATGCACGTATGATCTAATATATATTATAGATTATTCACATACAGAATATACAATAACCACTAATATGCACGTATAACCTAATATATATTATAGATTATTCACATATATAACCTAATATATATTATAGATTATTCACATACATAATATCCAGTAACCACCAATATGCACGTATCACCTAATATATATTATAGATTATTCACATACATAACCTAATATATATTATAGATTATTCACATACAGAATATACAGTAACCACTAATATGTAATTAATTTAGAGAGCGTAGAAATGTATAAACTACTATGCACATAGTACATATAATTAATATACTAATGTTTTCCTATAACATATAAATAACACGTTAATATTCATTGTTACCGTGTTAACAACACCATATACTAATCTTCTCTTATAACCTATTGTTCACAAAGAGTACAACCAACAATTTTATCGCTAATATTCATTAATTTAACACTAATTAGTAATATCACCTAATATCTACTCATATGTAAGCAAGCGACAACAATTTATTAAATATGACAAACCAATAACACACCGACGTTCACATCTCACCTATTGTTCACAAATAAAATCAATAACGATCTGATATACCTTAATATGAAGATTATTGTTAACAATTTCATGTAGTTAATTTCATCAATCATAACAAAAGAAATTTAAGATTGTACACATGCATAAACCTATGAATCCTAGTTATATACAAATGTATAAGGCAAGGTTAACTTGCCTGGTAATGCGTTAGATAAATGAAACCCAACAAGAAAATCACAGATCACCTCCTCTTTGCTGCTACTGATGAATCTACATCAAAACTCACTCAGTAACTCACCTCCCTTCTGTACATATAGTGTACGTATTGTAATACCCCGTATTTTTATTATTTATATTGATTGGGTAAATTTAATTTAATTATAAGTTAATTAAATGGACTATAGTATATTTTTGAGTTAATTATTTGGGCTTATTAGCTAATGGGCTATATTATGTTTTTGGACCCATCGGAAGGATTAAATAAATAAATATATATTATATATATTTATATAACTAAAATAAACCCTAAGTTAGGGATACGTTTCTGTCAGACTAGTCGATGGAGATAACAGAATCGCAGTCGCGTAGAAGAGAGAGGAGAGAGAGCATCGAGCAGCCTACAGTTCCTGCGTGATTTAGCCCAACGATCAGGCAAGTAGAATGTTCTTCTCTTCTCCTTTGTACACATAACCCTAACATCTACGTATTTTAGTGTTGCATTATTTTTGTGTATTTATATAATTATATATTACGCTCATATTCCTTCATGTTCCACAATCAGTGTATAGATTTGTAGGTGATAATCTATATATGTTAATACAGTAATTAGTTATTCGGTAAATTAATTATTTATCATACGTATATATATTCTAATAAATTAGAGTTGATTTCGTATATGTATCGACATGTATCAAATTGAAGTAATTGGGTACAGTTGTTTACTTGTCGGTTAACTTAATAAAATAAAATAAAAAAATGGATTTGTATAGTGGGCTGGTGATCAGGAGGTGAGGGACACCTATTAAAGGTAATTGGAGACTTGTACCTATCTAACATAGTTCTTTTTGAATTAATTTATATATTACACTAGTTAGATAGGAATCAGTAGGTGATTATAGTCTTGCCAATGGTCTGTATGCGTCTATGACTCTATGTATATAGCTTTATAGCTATAGATCATTACTGACTGGTTGGTTATATAATTTTGGATCAGTTGCTCTTTTACCAGAGCACTGCTACATGTACACTTATTGATATACGTATATCTATATGTATATATATATAATTCGGGGTCTGGAATTAGCCTTGTTGTACGGACACGTGTGTAGGCAAGGTTGTGGAGTTAGGAATAAATTTAATTGATGCTAAGAATGGGTCAGAATCTTTGACTTATTTTAGGATAATTATTGTTAAGGTTATAGCTATTGGGTGAAGCAATTGAGTAAATAAAAAATATATATATAAATAAATAAATATATTATTTTCTTTTGTTGACCTTGAGATCAAATCTAGTAAATTCTTCTGGACACAGAATAAATAATATTTATTATTTATTTTGTTTTACTTTAATGAGGAATGGAGGAAACCACGATGAACTGACTAATAAGCCAGTCTCATCTGTACCATAGTCGACTAGTCATGACAATGATAAGTTGTCGGGTACGTGGTTATGGTTAGGCATGGATAAGTTGCCTATTGGAATGCGAATTAATTATGGTTGCACTTTATTTGATTTGCCTATTGACCAGTGATTTTGATTTTGGTTGCGCTTTATTTGTTTTATTTATCGACTTGTTATTTGATTATGATTGTAATCTATTTATTATGCCTATTTTCTGGAGGATATATATATTTAAGTGTGGTACTTATAGGAATTATAATATTACTCCTATATTTATAATGGGTAGATGATGGGATTATTGGTACTCTGTTTGGGATCATGTAGAGTCTACTCTGCTCGTGGGTCTGACCCACCTTTGTTGTTTCAGGTTCTCGGCAATTTCAGCCACATGGTTGAGGTCGCTTATCATTCATTCACAAGTTCATCCATTTTGACTTCAATTCAGTGTAGGGACCCAATTTAGTTATATTTTTTTTAGACACTTGTTTTCATTAAGGTTTAGGGTCCATAGATATGGATTCCCGAGTTGTACCCTTTGGGAGTTTTGATTTCTGAATTTATTTATTGATGAGAATTAAACTTTTGAGACTCTGTTATTTCTTAAATATGTCTTTTGCTTCTGTGTTCATTTATTATCGGGTGTTGTAATAGTGAAAATGTCCAGCCCAATTGAGCCCATCTGTCATCAGGCCCATCAAGTTTATGGGCCAGCAAGATATTTATGAACCCAATAATAAAGCCCATTCAGAGGAGGTATGTAATAAAGGACCCTGATTAAATGTACAGGAGAAAGTCCATTTAGGGGATGTATATAAAGAAATTCCAGAAATTAATGGAGGGATTCGAAGAAGTGTTGAACATTTTTAGGTGTTTACACATTGGCGCCGTCTGTGGGAATTAGGGAGGTTCCTGACTTTTCAAATGCCTTTTGGTACTTGTAAAATCGCCTCCTTCTTCCCATCTCGAAAAGCTAAGTCTGTTTGACAGGCAAAAGACCCTCCACTTCCAAAAAACCTCCACTCACCGCCTCCCCGGACGAGAATGCCAGTCACCCGTTCACAGGCAGGCATTCTGCCCACTGAGGAGAATCGTGCAGAGGACTCCCAGACCATGGAGCAAATTCTTCAGCGCTTGGCGGCTGCAGAGGAACGTAGCATGGCCTTGGAGAAACAGAATGCAGAGCTCAGGGAGAGGTTGGCTCCACCAGCAGCTGCCTCACCGGCAGTTACACCTAACCCTCCGGTGGCGGCGATCGACCATTCTCTGAACCAACCTGAAGAGCACGCCGAATCTTCTCAGCGCTCGCGAAAGGCTCCAGCAGTCGACGAGTCTATAACCCCCCAGAAACTTCAAGCAATGATGGACGAGTTCCAAAGGAAAGTTCTCGGAGATTTGAGGTCTCGATCTACGGACGACATGGCCATCCAGGCGTCCACTGAATTGATACAGTCGCCTTTCGTTCAGGAAATAACCCAAGAGCCTTTCCCAAAGAAGTTCGTTATGCCACAGTTCACCCCTTATGATGGCACGCGGGATCCCGAAGAGCACATATACCAAATTCATCAGAAAATGACCATGTACGCCGAGAACGAGTCCCTGCTATGTAAGGTGTTCTCCACAAGCCTTGCTGAGGCCGCCCTATTATGGTTTAGGAAGCAGCCACCCCGATCCATTGGCAGCTGGCAACAGTTGACCAGGCTCTTCATCGCCCAGTATTATGGAAACAAGAGACAGAAGAAGACCATATCCTGCCTCTTCACCATGATCCAGGAGAAAGGAGAGTCACTGAAAATCTTTCTGTCCCGATTCAACATCGAGTCCTCTTCTGTGGATAATTGTGACCAGCACTCTGCGGTCGAAGCATTCAGGATGGCCCTCATTCCTGGAACAAAATTCCATCAATCCTTGGTGAAGCGCCCTCCATCGGGAATTGGGGAACTAAACTCTAGGGCCCAGGGGTACTTGAGAATTGAAGAGGAAGAAACTATCAGGCAGAGAAGATCAGCCTTTGTCGGCCTTGAAATTCAGTCCAAGGATCGATTGACCGATCGGAAGCGATCAACTCCACCGGGATCGTCTGCCCCAGCGGGATTATCAATCCCAAAGCCATCCAAACGACCCAGGTTAGAAGAAAGGATAACACCCCTGAAGGTGAGCCTTGCAAAGCTTTACCAGGAGAACAAGGCCAAAGGGATTTTCCAGCAACCCCCTACCATGCGACAACCACTTGACCAGAGAGACAAGACAAAACACTGCGCTTTCCATGGTGATTTCGGGCACATCACTAACGAATGCCGCAATCTAAGGCAACAGGTGGAGACGTTACTACTTCGCGGAGTACTCCGGGATTACGTACAACGAGACAGGCCAAGAACCGATCAACGCGCCCCCGGCGTCCCTCGAAACGCCTCGGATGCACAACCGGTTAAAATCATCAATATGATTCATGGTGGCCCCCCACCCAAAGAAACCGAAGGATCGCGCCGAAGCTATCTACGGAAAGCCCACAAAATGAGAAAAGTCAACGAAATTAGTGAAGCCCGGTACAAGGCTGAAGAAACTCACATCACTTTCTCGGTGTCGGACCTTCGAGGCGTCCAAACCCCGCATGAAGACCCTCTGGTTGTGACCCTAATGGTGGCCAACTGCCTTGTGAAAAGAGTCGTGATCGATCCTGGGAGCAGTGCCAACATAATCACCAAATGGGCTTTCGAAAAGCTCGAAATCAACCCTTCTGAAATTATGACATCCCGGTGCCCCATCGCGGGTTTTGACGGCAGGCAGATCGAGCCGATCGGTGAAGTTCAGTTACCTGTGTCTGCCGCCCATAGGACCCTGAACGAGACGTTCGTTGTGGTGGACGCCAAACCCTCCTACAATCTGCTTATGGGAAGGGGATGGATTCACCGAATGCAAGGTGTGCCTTCAACTCTTCACCAGGTCATGAGATGCTTAAGCCCTGACGGTACAGGCACCATTGATGTCAAGGGTGACCAGGTGGCAGCCAAGGAATGTTATTCGTTCACTCTGAAGGAGATCCGGAAGGCTCAGGCCCCAGGGGTACCTCGATCGAAGGAGCAAAGTTCGTGCTCCAAATAGCAATTAAAGAATGGGGAGCCGGGCACCCCGACTGTGGTTGAACCACTACAACCGATCTGTGTTGTGCCCAACAGCCCGGAAAAAGTTACTTTTGCAGGTACAACCCTCACCGATTCTGAATTTGAAGAACTAACACAATTGCTGCAGGACAACTCCGACGTCTTCGCATGGGAGCATACAGACATGCCGGGGATAGATCCCGACTTTTCACAGCACTCATTGCATGTTGACCCAAACGTCAAACCAATCAGGCAAAAGCAAAGGCGAATGGGTGCACATCGGAACCAAATTATAGCAGATGAGGTATCCAGACTGCTCCAGGCCGGCTTCATCCGGGAAGTCAGGTATCCCGAATGGCTTGCCAACGTCGTGGTTGTCCAAAAGAAAAATGGCAAGTGGAGAGTTTGCGTTGATTTCACCGACTTGAACAAGGCATGCCCGAAGGATAGTTTTCCACTCCCAAAGATCGACCAGATGGTTGACGCTACCTCGGGCTATGACCGTCTAACTTTCCTGGATGCCTATTCAGGTTACAACCAAATAAAAATGAACCCTAAGGATGAGGAAAAGACTTCCTTCATTACTGAAACAGGTACATACTGCTTTAAAGTTATGCCTTTCGGACTGAAAAATGCAGGTGCTACTTTCCAGAGATTGGTCAACAAGATCTTTAAAGGCATGATGGGCACAGTAATCGAAGCCTACATTGATGATACTGTAGTCAAGAGCAGAAAGAAGGAGGACCATATCACTCACCTGCGCCAAGTGTTCGCTACCCTCAGGTCCCATGGCATGAAGCTTAATCCAGCAAAGTGTTCTTTTTGTGTATCATCTGGGCAGTTCCTGGGGCACATCGTGGACCGGACTGGTATCCAAGCCAGCCCGACACAAGTCAAAGCCCTGCTAGAGATGAAGGAGCCCCGAACACATAAAGACGTTCAAGTCTTGACGGGAAGAGTGGTAGCACTTAGCAGATTCATCTCACGACTCACTGATCGCTGCAGACCATTCTTTCAGGCAATAAAGGTAAAGAAGGGAGAGATCTGGGGTCACAAACAATCGGAGGCCCTGGCGAGGCTAAAAGAATATTTGACCATGCCCCCCGTCTTGTCTACACCAACCCCCGATGAAGTCTTATACCTTTATTTGGCAGTATCCTCCGCTTCAACCAGCGCCGCCCTCATCAGAGAGGACGGGAATCTTCAAATGCCAATATTCTACACCAGTAAATCCTTGGCTGAGGCAGAAACTAGATACAGCAGGCAAGAAAAACTGATTCTGTCACTGGTGAACGCCAAAAGAAGGCTAAGGCATTATTTTGAAGCCCACCCGATCGTTGTCCCAACAGCTACACCCCTACGGGTTATTATGTCAAAGCCTGACCTATCAGGGCGAATCTCTAAGTGGGCCATCGAGTTGGGCATATACGATTTGACATACATACCCAGGGTCTCCATCAAAGGACAGGCTGTAGCGGACTTTTTGCTCGAAAGTGAGACTGAGGAGCCAGACCCGGGCAGTGAACTGGATACATGGAAGATTTTTGTGGATGGATCAGCCAGCTCTTCCGGATCAGGAATTGGCCTAGAATTTTTAACACCTGATGGGACACGCCTTCATATGTCGGTGCAGTTGCAGTTCCCAGCCACAAACAATGAGGCAGAGTACGAGGCCGTCGTATCCGGTTTGAGGGTAGCCAGAAGCCTCAAAATTCAGTCCTTAGCAGTACACAGTGATTCTCAACTAATTGTCCGTCAGATCAACGGGGAATACGAAACAAAGGACCCGACAATGAAGTTGTATCGAGCGCTAGTTTTGAAGGAGACAGAAAGTTTTCACAAAGTTACCTTTACCCAAATCCCCAGGAATGAAAACTCTGAGGCTGACCACCTGGCTAATCAAGCTTCCTCAGCGGGAGAGGATCTAACTCGGGTTGCACTGTTGGATTTTATTCAGAGGCCCAGCATTCAAGAGCCCGAACGAGTAATGCTCATCCCATGGGAGCCCAGTTGGATGGATCCCCTGGTAAATTACTTACGTAATGGAACTCTTCCTGAAAGTAAAGCTGAAGCTCACAAGGTCAGGAGGAATTCGGCTCGGTACTCAATAATAAACGGGCAACTCTACCGAAAATCCTTTTCGGGTCCCTACCTGAGATGTATCACGCCGTCAGAATCTAGAGCAGTGATGCACGAGATTCACAGTGGAGCCTGTGGAAACCACTCCGACAGCAGGTCCCTCGCCCATAAGGTGCTGTCTCAAGGGTACTTTTGGCCTTACCTTTCTCGGGATACCGAAGAATACGTCCGAAGGTGCAAGCCCTGTCAAATGCACGGGGATGCAATCCATCGCCCAGCTGAGTTCCTGCATCCCACTATAGTACCGCACCCATTCGCCCGGTGGGGAATGGATATAGTGGGACCCTTACCGAAAGCAATCCGGTCGAATGCGTACGTCCTTCTGGCAACCGACTATTTCACCAAATGGGTTGAAGCAGAAGCCTATCCCACCGTCAAAGGGAGTCACGTCGTCAAGTTCGTATGGACCAACATTATATGCAGATTCGGGCTACCAAGAACGATCATGATGGACAACGGAACAAACCTGGACAACAAGGAGGTTAGAGCATTCTTTGCCGAACATGGTATCAACCAGAACACGTCTTCCATCGGCTACCCGCAAGGGAACGGGCAGGCGGAAAGGACAAATCGCACTATATTCAACACTCTGGCCAAAAAACTTGAAAAAGCCAAAGGGGCCTGGTTAGAGAAACTGCCCGAAGTTCTCTGGTCATACAGAACGACCCCCAGACAACCCACGGGAGAGACCCCTTTTGCCATGGCGTACGGTGCCGAAGCTGTTATCCCGACTGAGGTCCGAGTTCCAACTCTCCGGAGTGAGGCCTGGGTCGAGGGACCAAGTAACCAACATTTGGCTCAGAATCTTGATCTTCTGGATGAAAGAAGGGAGGCTGCCGGGATCAGGCTGGCTGCTTACCAACAGCAAGTCCGGAACCACTTCAATCAAAGAGTCAAAAGAAGAGAGTTCCAGATCGGGGACATGGTCCTTAGGCGCAAAATCGGGCTTGTAGGCAAGCTCAGGGAGCCCTGGGAGGGCCCATACACCATCACTGAAGTCATCGGTCGCGGAGCATACCGAGTCCGAAGGAATATTGATGGCGGAATAGAACCAAACTCCCAGAACGCCTCTCGCCTCAAGAGGTACTACCCTTGATGGTCCAAGTCCTATTTTTACTTGGATCTTTTTGTAAAAAGGCTACAGCAACTGGTCATTAAAAATCATTATTATGGCCAATTAAGTAAGTCATAAAATCTGTTGGTGTGCCCGAAGATCCTGAAGAGATCCTTTTTCCAAAAATAAACGTAGTGTTGCATTGACTTTCGCATGGCCTGAAGAGCCCGAAGTCACAACACAGATCCTGAAGTGATCATTGTTCCAAAAATAAACGTAGTGTTGCATTGACTTTCGCATGGCCTGAAGAGCCCGAAGTCACAACACAGATCCTGAAGTGATCATTGTTCCAAAAATAAACCAAGTGTTGCATTGACTTTCGCATGGCCTGAAGAGCCCGAAGTCACAACACAGATCCTGAAGTGATCCTTGTTCCAAAAATAAACTAAGTGTTGCATTGACTTTCGCATGGCCTGAAGAGCCCGAAGTCACAACACAGATCCTGAAGTGATCCTTGTTCCAAAAATAAACCAAGTGTCGCATTGACTTTCGCATGGCCTGAAGAGCCCGAAGTCACAACACAGATCCTGAAGTGATCATTGTTCCAAAAATAAACCAAGTGTTGCATTGACTTTCGCATGGCCTGAAGAGCCCGAAGTCACAACACAGATCCTGAAGTGATCCTTGTTCCAAAAATAAACTAAGTGTTGCATTGACTTTCGCATGGCCTGAAGAGCCCGAAGTCACAACACAGATCCTGAAGTGATCCTTGTTCCAAAAATAAACCAAGGGTTGCATTGACTTTAGCATGGCCTCAGGAGCCCGAAGTCACAACACGGATCCCGGTTAAGTGATGCATTAACTGTAAAACTTTGCAAAAATAAACAAAATAACCAATATTCGTTATAACTGTAAAAGTCAAAAGTCGACTGGACAAAACCAATTATGTTTCACTAAAATTGGGCCCCTGTGGCCAAGGCTTACAATGCATTTCATAAACAGTAAATGCTAAGGGACGACGCCGGTGCCTGATACATCTGGGTTCACTGAAACGATGGCCCCATCGGGAGCCGGAGGATCAGGAGGGGCGGTTATGCTCATTCCTGGGAGAGGCTTGGTCAGGAACTCGCAAAAACGAACGTCGTCTGGACCACCAACCGGATCGTCGTACGGTGGGGAAATGCCCAAACTCTCATCCAGTTCTTCCACCGAGGCAAAAGTCCTTTCTTCGACGGGTTTCTGCATGTCACTAAAGCATGACCTCCATCCAAACCCGATCCGGTATTGGGAGGTTTCGCAGAAACGCTTATACATTTCGTTCCCACCCCGGTGGCACATCTCCACCACCGACCTCTCCGTAGCGAGGAGATTCTCAATCTCAGCCCTCTCCTCCAGGAGCTTCGAATTGGAAGCCGTCAAGTTCTCAATATTAGCTTTCAGGCTCCCATTCTCAGCCTTCAGGGCCTCCGTCTCAGCAAGGAGAGCCCGCCGAACTGCTTCCATTTCCTTAATTTTGTCTTCAGTCGCCCGAAGCTGTTGCTCTGCAGCAATTGCCCTTCGGGACTGGACATCCAACTTTTCGTTGGATATGGACAGTTTGGCGGCGACCTTCATTCGAGATTCCTCTTTCAGTCTCAGGAGCTCGTTGGACTTCTTGAGCAAGTTGGAGTCCTCCTCCAGCTTCGCATTATAAGCTTGCGTCAGGTAGAGCATCTGCCGAAAGATCAAGTGTTAGCCTGATGAGGAGATAAATAAAATATTAAAAGCAATGGAGGAGTCTGTAGATTCAAGCACTACCTTCATAGCAACCTCTGGACCTGTCAGTGCCAACTCCTCCCGATCGATGTTTCTCAATCTCTTTCGGTCTATGGGAGTCCAGATCTGAGATCCCATAGCCCGAAGGGCAGTGTCGTTGTCAATTGTTGCGTGCCCTGCAACCAGAAAGTCGCCGCCTGGGAGTCTAATCTTCGGCGCCCAGGGCACGGGCAGCTCCTTTTCAGTTGCGGCCCCACTGTCATCTAGAACGATAGGGGACTCCTGCGTAGACGTTCGGGCCCTGACGGACCGTTCGGGTGGATTCTCCTCCGATCGGGGATGTCGCGCCCCCGTCAGGCTCGTTTCCCCTTCAACCAATCGGAATTCAGGGATGGGAACATCCACTGAGGATTGAACAACCTCCTCTGATCCTTGAGCAGGAGCCTGGCCGGTTTGCACATTTCCCATCGGTGGAGATGGAACTACCGGGATATTCTCTACTGGGGGTGGGATAACGGGAACAGCCGGAGGGGTTGGAACACTTTGTGATCCCTGCCCGGTCTGGATCTCACCGAGGGCTGAATTTGAGGCTTGAGGCCCGACTGCCCGCTTATTCTTCTTCTTCAACACCGCCTGCGGGATCCTCAGCATCTCTGTGGATAGGGCCTGCAAATTAGAACCTGTCAAGAAACTGGTACACATCCTCAAAGGCTGTCCCCAAATTTTTGATTTAAGCAATTCAAAACGGGTTCTGATATAGTTTGAGGTTTTATATTCATCGGGTGCTCCCAAAAACTCAAGCACATGGAGGCCCAACTTATCATTGCACTGATCACAGTTGCATACCCCCCTATGGAATGGCTTGAAAGAGGGGAAAAGGTGTTGGTTAAACTCATTGGGTACTTTGAATCTAGATGAGCTCGGGAGTCTCCAACTCCCGCTCACAAGGACCATCCTCTCTTTCCACCCTTTATTGGATTTTTCCGTACCATCACAAATTTTCCTCCCACTAATGGGAAAAAGGTTGTACCGGCCCCTGCACTCCTTCTGGGCCTGTATCTTGTAACATAACAGAAGTTCCGCCAGACCAAGGTCAAGTCCCAGATCCCGATTGATCATCAAGATCATGGCCAGGACCCGGAAGAAGTTAGGTCCCACCTGAAGTGGGGCCAAGCCTAAAGTGGTTAAGGCATAAAGGAAGAAGGGCTGGATCGGGAATCTAATAACCTGAAGGTGAAAAGCCGACAACAAAATCTGATGGTCCAAAATTCCCTCGCCCTTCCTAAAATCATGCTTTTTAGGGTAATTTTTGATAATCACCCCATCGGGTACCCCGCATTTAACCCTTAACCTTTTTAATACTGTCTATACCCTGTTCATAGGGGGAATGGGATCAGCATAGAACTGATCCCCCGAAACCCCTGCAACCGGATTTCCGGCTGCTGCTACATTCTGGTTAACTTCAGGTGGGCTAGACACAATTGTCCTAACCACCTCCACTGAGGGTGAACTAAGGGATGCGTCCGGGTTTACAGAGGAGGGTAGACGGTCGCTACCCGACCGGGTATCATCACTATCAGACATTTCGAAAAGAAAGACGCTAAGATGAAAAGAAATAACTTACTCTAAGATGAACCCCGAAGGATTTCTGACGCTTTCCTGAGAGTGGAGGTAGACTCTGGCAATGATAAGTCAAGGTCTCAAGTGCAGGGAGCTCTCTAAAAATTTTTATAACTGTGAAACGGAATGAATCCATAGCACTGTAGGCATTATTTATAGAAGCCTCAGGGGCGCTTGAAAAGCCGTGCGCTCGGGAACCGAAACGTCACCTCGCTTCACGTGCGCCTCCCTTCTCGCCTACCAAGGCCACCCGTACCACGAATTTCAAATGTTACAATGATTGTACAACCGTCGTATTAATTGTGTCAGCCACGTCATCCCGATCAGGGGTGATGTATCTTGTCCCCACTCTGTATCCTTTGTAATGGGCCGGGAAGATCGACAACCCATCACAAAGGATAGGGCCTGTGTAATAGTGAAAATGTCCAGCCCAATTGAGCCCATCTGTCATCAGGCCCATCAAGTTTATGGGCCAGCAAGATATTTATGAACCCAATAATAAAGCCCATTCAGAGGAGGTATGTAATAAAGGACCCTGATTAAATGTACAGGAGAAAGTCCATTTAGGGGATGTATATAAAGAAATTCCAGAAATTAATGGAGGGATTCGAAGAAGTGTTGAACATTTTTAGGTGTTTACAGGTGTTGATGCGCCCTAGTTTCCGGTATAGGCCTGGCCAACCTATGCACGAAAATTAGGGGGTATCACACGTATCTCCTCCTTAAGATAACCGATATTTGTATTATAAATAATACATTCTGTTATGGTGAAGAGATAATTCAATCTCTTTGAATTTTAAAATTAAAATTTAAAATTTGATAACTTATCTTTTTATCCATCTACTTTAAATTCAAATTTCTAATATATATAACTATATATATATATATATATATACGCACAGTAAAAGAAATCATGGTTATTACACCTTTCCTTATCAATCCCATGATTTTTTAATAATTAAATAGTTTCCACCTCTCTATCTGGCCTTAGACTCTCTCTCTCTCACCCCATATACACACATTCTATTCTCACATCTTTGCATCACACTTTAAGATCCTGATAACAAAAGAAATTTGGTATAGTTGGGAATCTTCAGACAAAAATTGAACAATATCAAAGTCAATCTCACAAGTGTAGACAAGTTTATAAGGGTCACACAAACGAAGATGTTGGGTCTCAAGAGGGGTTGTTTCGAAAAACATCAGCAAAAAATCTACACAGCGCAGGGGTCTTGATAGAAGGTATCCCTCTTTATTTATACCAACAACTTCTCTCACTCAACCGACATGGGCCATCATAGGTCAACAATTTAAAATTCCAACCCAAACTTGTTTCATATTGAGCCCAGTTAAGGTCTCACGTAACTTGAGCCAACCAATATGATTTTGACCTTAACCTAGGTTCTAAACCAACTTCACATACTACATCCCTCCCATAATTCTTATTTTTTAGTAAGGTGGGACAACTAATTCCCATGTAGACATACTAACCCATGAATAAACTGAGACATGCGTAAATTATAACCCTGTTTTTCCAATCCGAACACAACTCTAATTCAAAGATTTTAGCATGGTTTGGAGAGCTCGGGTTGAAGATGGGATTGGTTGCACTTGGGTTGATGCACCAAAATTTGATGTTTCTAGTTTTCGACTATTCAATTCTATTTTTCTGATTCATTCCAAAATCTATCCATATTCATTTTTATTTACTAATCTGCTGTTGTCCACCTTGCCTTCTTTTGTTAGTAACCGAGATGTAGTCAGATGTGCTACATTTCTATCCTCCTAAAGGTTCAACACATGTAAATCAGTTAAACAGTTATCAAATACAAGAAGTTGAATTGATCCAACACACTAATAAATCCTATGAGAAATTTAATAAGTTCTAAGCCTAAAATGCTCACTTAAAAAGACCAAAATGACATGATATCTACATAAGGTGCGTTAACATATTTCACAATGTAATTATACTTTCAACACGTATAGAATTGATACTTATGCAGTAACATAAATATCTATCAAAGAAGTAATGAATCCCAGAAAGAGAGGAAAAGATAAATACGAGGGAAGCTCGAGATTAAAATTTAGAAGGGTGAAGCATATTGTAATAGAATCCTGATACTTACAAAATAAATAAATTTACTAAGAACATAATACTAATGAGTAATATTGTTAACGCCTAAATTATGCCCAAGCCTTTAGGCCACATAATTATGATTTGAACAATAGTTTGTAAAATTAATCCATGATCTTTTATTCAAACCATGTCCATGAAGATTCGGTTTAAGAAACCACTAAAAGAAAATATTTTGGGTCACAGCGATTGAAAACGAATCCATGACCGATATTACTCTAAGGGTCATAATTGGCCTAACCATTTTTAGTCTTAAGCCAAAAAAGTGATTTTCAGCCACCATTGGTTTTTAAAATGATTTTCAATCTCTCCCTTTGTCATTTTCAGCCTAAGGCTGAAAGTCTTTCAGTCATTTTTCTCTCAACCACTTCTTTCTGTCGACGAGTTTTCTGTCGACGAATTCCTTCTCGACGAATTTTCTCTCGATGAGTTTCTCTCGACGAATTTCTTCTCGACGAGTTTTCTATTGACGAAGTCTTGTCTCGACGAATTCCTTCTCGACGAATTTCTTCTCGACGAGTTTTCTCTTGATGAGTTTTCTCTCAACGAATTTTCTCTCGACGAATTCCTTTCTCGATGAATTCTCTCTCGACGAATGTCGTCTCGACGAGTTTTTTCTCTCTTTCACTTCATTATCATTCACAACCTAAGATCGAGTCTCTCAGTCACTATGCCTAAAAGTGACTTTCGACCACTTTTCTTATCACTTTAGGCTTAAAAAGACTCTCGGCCAAGAAAATTAGCCTATAAGTAAGCTTCTTGATAAATTTAGTCATAAAAATATTGTCATCAATGGCCAAGGTCACGAGAACCGCTCTTAGAGATCGAGACTACAAAGCCTAACAAATCAGGTCTAGAAGATCGAAGAGAGCTTAAGTTGGAAACTACGACCTGATCGAGATGAAAGTTCAACATTCCAAGACCACAAATGGAAGTTTTTCAACTACCCATCAGAGTGCGTCAGTGATCAGAAGATTCCTTGGTCAAAGTCAGGCAAGAGATAAAAGAGAGCTGAAAGTAGTAATGGTAAAAATGTGCAAGTCTGAAAGGGCCATGGTCTCTAACTAGAATTGTCATGCCATATATGATTCCATCACATGTGGTTGAGAGTAGATCCAACTAATCTAAGTAGCAGCTCAGCAAGTGGTTGGGAAGCTATTTTCAACCTACAAGCAATTAATGTCTAGAAGGGCGAGTTGAAAGGGACATCATCAGATCAAGACCCTCTATAAATACTCTTTCAAGTCCCACAAGCAAGAGGGTCCATGACCATTCAAAGCCTTACTCTTTATCATTCATAGCTTATCATTTTGCTTCCTTATCAGTCATAGCTTAGTTTATCACTTAGCTTTTATTGCATTCCTAGCCTAGCTCTTAAATTCCTTAGCTTAACATTTATTTTGTCTTCAACACTTATATCTTTAGTGTTTCATTTTCAGTCAAAATTTGTGTTTGTACTTCCTTTGTCATTGTAATCAGTTTCCTTGTTCAATGAAGACTAGTATTCAAGTTCAGGTATATTGATTATTCTCTCTTAACTTCTTTTCAATCACTACTTTTATATATTTGAAGTCCTAACTTAGGCAATACTGAACCTTAAGGAGAGGGTCATTCCTACTCTCCAACTTTTGCCTGAACCAATCTTGGTCGGTCACCCGACCCGATAGGAATAGTTTGGTAATAAATCTCTGAGTCCACATTAGGACTCTGGCACGCCCGCGTTTAAGGTCGACCAATTATTGGTTAACGACCTCGACCGCTTTGTGAGCCGAACAATTTTGGCACGCCCAGTGGGACAAGTGTCATATTCGTGAATGGTCGTTAAGACTCGATCACAATCTCAAAATTCGGCTGGATAAGCCGAGTTTCCAAGGGACGATCAAGAAGAAAACCAACCCGTTCCCATCATGGAAGACTCCGGGTCTGAGCATGAAGAGGGGCATCAAGCAAGCCACCAAATGGTGGCTGAGAGTGTCAGCAACATGGTGTCACATTTTGAAAGTAGAGTTGAATCTTACCAACGCCAAGTTGCTTGGGAGTTCAACAAAAGTATGGAGCCGCTAATAGCTTCATCCCATACGACTAATAATAAACTTCAACAACTAAATGAGGCAATTAATGCTTTAGTAACTCGCATGGATATGCAGGTTGTCGGTCAACCGCCTAGGGTCGAGAATCAAAATGATAGGTTAGGAGAGCAACTTCCTCCTCAACAAGTCATCCAACCAGAAAGAGATGTTCCACCACCTCCTATCCTCAATGGTCATCGACCAGTAGCTCCCATTCAGCCTCCACCGGTTCACCATGTAAAATCGGGAATGGTAGGCCAACAACAACCACGATGGAGGAATAATGAACCACCTAATGGTCGTCCTCCTAATCCTCAACCTCAAGTGATGCCACCTCAAGCTGTTAACCCCGGGGGCCAAGAGGGATACATCCCTTGGCCAAATGCACCATTTCAGAACCAAGCCCCACCAATGGTTATGACTCGGGAGCAATTAGCTGAGGTTATACAAGAGCAATATGGACCAGCATTGAGAAGGGCAACTCGACCAACATTTAGGCACCCATTTCCTGATTGGATAAATCGAATGGATTTACCACAAAACTATCGAGTGCCAAATTTTACAACATTCTCAGGGGAAGGCAATCAGTCTACCCTTGAACATGTTGGTCAATTCACCATGCAATGTGGGGTACTTAGTAATAATGAGATGTGTAAGATGAAATTATTTTCCAACACACTCACTGAGACTACCTTTAAGTGGTATCTAAATCTACCACCAAATTCCATAAATACTTGGCAACAAATGCAAGAAGTTTTCCATGACCAATTCTATAGAGCTGAGCCAGAAGTCACTATGGCTGATTTATCTAGGATTCACCAATTGCCAACTGAGGATGTTGAAACATTCTTGGCTAGGTTCAAGAAGGCATGAAACCGGTGCCGAATTAGTTTACCTGAGAAATAATTTATAAACTTAGCCCTTAGCGGTCTAGATTTCGAGCTACGAAAGAAGTTCGAAGGGACCGAGTTTGGTGATCTATTCCAGTTCGCTGAGAGAGTCACAAAGTATGAAAAAATCTTGAGTGAGGAAAATGAGAGAAAATAATTCTTCTCGAGGAACCTTCTATAAGGATCCTAACTGTGAAATCCATATGGTTGACACCGTATATGAAGACTTAGAGGTTGATGCTATAGAGATTATTTCAAAAAAGCCATATGTGTGTAAAGCCTTGGCTAAACCTTCTGAAACACTAAGTGGTGTTTAACCATCAACATCGTCTGCCAAAAGAAATACCTTTGAGGCTGGCAAGCAATATGCTTTCGATATAACAAAGGCTGAGCAAATTTTCGACCATCTCTTGACTGATAAAATTATCAAAGTCACCGGGGGGCAAAAAATTGCCTCGGTTGACGAAATCAAAGGTCAAGAATATTGCAAGTATCATAATTTCTGGAATCATGTAACTAATAATTGTGTTGTTTTTTGTAATCTGATTCAGGGACAGATCGAGAAAGGAGCGTGGAAATTCCCCGAGAAGAAGAAAGAAGTGATGGGAGTTGATAGTGATCCTTTTCCAGCTTTGGTCAGCAGCAACATGGTTGAAGTCTCGATGGTCACTAGACCACAGATGAAGATTGACTTGGAAGATACCTCGGTTCGCAAAAAGAATAAGGCCGAGGGAAAGAAGCCAATGACCGTTGAAACTCCAGTGCCTAATGATGAGTTAGCAAGAGAGTTAAGAAAGGCCCAAATGGCGCTGATCAAGCAGGGGTTATGCTCGAAGTGCAAGGTGGAGGCGTGGAGAAATCAAGAGCCACTTCGTGGAGACATTCGAAGCTATGGCTGGAGCTCCCACCATGGAAATAGGCCAAGGTCACCCTTGCCTGGAGTGCCTATAACTAATCGACTGACATGGCCTGAGAAAAGGCCGAATGTATATGAATATCCCAAGAGAAGACGGAAAATGAATTATAATCATGCAAACAGCTCAACTCATGCAGCTTGGAGGCCTAAAGAGCCAAAGATATATGAGATTTGTCATGTTGAGACCTCGACCAAGCATCCACACCAGAGGCCAAGAATGGTCAGACCGCCGATCACCGAGGAAGGTCGATGGTCGAAGGTACACCACCCTATATTTCCTAGAGCTGAGATTCCACCGCCTTTCATGTCTCGTACGCAAAAGAGACGATGGCAATGGATGAAAACTGAGTTACGCAAAATGGAGGAAAGGTACTCGGTGCCCCAGTCCAGAAAAGTGACTTTACTCATAAGGGAATCAACCGATCATGAACCAAAGAACAACTTGGAGAAAATATTAAAGGAAGGAAGTCCAGCTGAAAAAAGAGTCACTGAAGAAAAATGTGGATCTTCTTCTATGAAAGAAGTTGATGATGAAACAGATTTTGGTGACGATGAGTTCGACATGGATAGGGAAAAACATGGGTCGAAAGGAATCATATTTGGTTTTTTCGAAGAAAATGTGAATTGCAACATGGTTTTAACCTTGCCTCTCATTTTTTAGGCTAAAGCAGACCAACCCTCAGTCATGGAAGGAGATGTCGAGATCATTGATAGTGAATGCCAAGAAGTTCCTGAAATCATAAAGAACCCATCAGAGTCAATCATTTCGAATCAGAGGTAGAAGGTTGTCGTGATAAGAGTAAGGCCGGATCTTGAAGATTTGGTGACAAGTAGGAATGTTCAAGCAGCTAAGGTGATCTTTGAGAAGCCTTCTGCAGGAATGTCACAACACTTGAAACCACTTTACATTAGGGTATTTTTGGAAGGAATGTCGATCTCTAGAACGTTGGTCGACAATGGCTCTACAGTCAACATTCTTCCAATGAATACCATGAGACTCTTGCATAAGACAGAAGATGACTTGATCCCTACCGATTTGACGGTTAGTAATTTTATTGGGGGAAAGGCAAGAACAAAAGGAGTGCTTACTTTAGAGATGATGGTGGGAAAATGAAAGACCATGACGGCTTTTTTCGTGGTCGATGTCGGGTCTGCGTATAATGCATTAATTGGGTGAGATTGGTTACACCCACACTTCTGTGTTCCTTCCACTCTCCATCAATTCATGATCTTTTGGGATGGGGATAAAATACAAGTTGTGTGGGGAGATAATAAACCGTTTGAAGCTCGGGTCCATATGGCTGATGATATTCTATATGAGGAGGAAATGGGGTTAGTGAGACTCATTGGTTGTGACAAGTATGGTAAACCCAAGAAAGCAACAATGCGTAAGAATCTTATTGAAGATGATATGTTTGAGTTGCTTAATGAACTATCAAGGACAAATGTTATTCATGAACCAAGGCCGATAGTAGAGATCGATGAGCAAGAGGTTGTTAATGGATCAAACCCAATTGAACAAGGTGAAAATGTTAGCCTATAAGGCTAGCATGAAGCGGCTGATAGCATATCTCGCCAAAAAAAGAGCTATGATCTTTGGTGATGTTTCAGTCAACATGGCCGAAATTATAGAAGAAGATGAATCTGTTGATGATGAGCAAGACATGATCAAGTTGGAAGAATTGGACGCAGCCCCGGCTAAGTTAGAAGACCTAAAGGCTGATGTTCAAGATCCTTTACTAGAAATTAATTTGGGGTCAGAAGAAAATCCTCGGCCAACCTACATCAGTGAACTGTTAGAACCTGATTTCAAGGCCGAATTAATCTCAATGCTTGAAGAGTATAAGGATTTCTTTGCATGGAATTACACCTAGATGTCAGGGTTATCAAGACAACTAGTCGAGCATTGATTGCCGATTAGAGAAGATTTCAAGCCTTTCAAGCAACCGTCTAGATGCATGTCAACTGAAATAACTTTGAAGGTGAAAGAAGAAATTGAGAGGCTGCTCAAGGCGGGATTTATCCGAACTACAAGATATTGTGAATGGCTATCTAACATTGTGCCGGTAGTCAAGAAGAATGGAAAGATAAGGGTATGCGTAGATTTTCGAAATCTCAATTTGGCTACCTTTAAGGATGAGTATCCGATGCCAATGGCCGATCAACTTATTGATGCGGCCGCCAAGAATGAGATTCTATCATTCATGGACGGACACTCAGGGTATAATCAAATATTCATAGCTGAAGATGATGTTTCAAAGATGACATTTAGGTGTCCAGGTGCTATAGGTACCTTCGAGTGGGTTATGATGCCTTTCGGATTGAAAAATGCCGGTGCCACTTATCAGCGAGCTATGAATGCAATTTTCCATGACATGATTGGAACATTTATGGAAGTATACATTGATGATGTAGTAGTAAAATCATCAACCAAGGCTAAACATTTAGCCGATTTGAAGAAATATTTCGAAAGGATGAAGTCACATGGCCTGAAAATGAATCCACATAAATGTGCTTTTGGAGTGATTACTGGAAATGTTTTGGGGTTCTTGGTGCACCAAAGGGGGATAGAGATTGACAAGAATAAAGCTAGGGCAATTGTCGATGCTCAACCTCCGCGGAGTAAGAAGGAGCTATAGAGGCTGATAGGTCAGATTAATTTTTTGAGAAGATTCATCTCAAACTATGTCGGAAAGATCCATGCATTTTCTCCTCTATTGAAGCTCAAGTCAGAAGAGGTCTTCAGATGGGAAAATCATCACCAGCATGCTTTTGAAACAATCAAGATGTATCTTTCTAAGCCTCATGTTCTCATACCAAGAAGGAAACGACCATTGAAGTTGTATATCTCAGCTGCCGATGAGTCGATTGGAAGTCTTTTAGCCCAAGATAATGAAGTAGGAAATGAAAAGGCAGTGTATTATCATAGTCGTATCTTGACACCGGTTGAGCGTCGATATACGCCAATCGAAAAAATGTGTCTTGCTTTATATTTTGCAGCTTTTAAGTTGAGAATATATATGCTCCCTGTTTTAGTTTACGTGATTTGAGCAACTGATCTGATTAAATACATGCTTTCTCGTCCAATAATCTCTGGACTAATTGGCAAGTGGTCACTGACGCTCATGGAATTCAGTTTTAGGTACACACCCCAAAAGGCCGTGAAAGGCTAAGCGCTTGCTAATTTCTTGGCCGACCATCCATGCCTGGACGTCGCTCCAGAAATCCATGATGCAGAAGAATTATGTGTTATTGAATTAAACCCATGGACTTTAATCTTTGATGGTTCAAGCATAAGTGATGTGGGAGGGGCTGGAATTGTAATAATTTCACTAAGTGGAAGAAAAACTACATACTCCTTTTTTCTTAGACTTTAAATGTTCAAACAACCAAGCAGAATATGAAGCATTGATTATCGGTCTTGAGATACTCCTTGAAATGGGCGCAACGACCGTTAAAATCATAGGCGACTCTAGTCTAGTAATTGGACAATTGTCTGCAAACTTTAGGTGCCAAAGTTGGAACCTCAAACCTTTTCATTCCATAGCTATGCAATTATTACAAGATTTTGATGATGTAAGGGTGGAACATGTCTATAGGTCACATAATAAAGAAGCCAACGACTTGGCTCAAGTGGCATCGGGCGTTCGAGTGCCAGAAGGAATAGTTGAAAACCTAATCAATATAAAGAAAAGATCCTTACCATCAGTCGAAATTAGGGAAGGTTTGTCGGCTGAAGTCTTCGTAACTGAAATAGAAGAAGAAATAGAAAAGGATGACTGGAGATCACCAATCATTCAGTACCTTCAAAATCCACACATGAAGACTGACAAGAAGTTGAGAATTCAAGCATTTAGGTTTATTTTGTTAGATAAAGAGCTTTTTAGAAAAAATATTAAAGATGACCTACTCTTAAGGTGTATCGGTAGGAAAGAGGCCATGAAGGTAATGGCCGAAGTTCATGAAGGGATATGTGGTGCTCACCAGGCTGGGATTAAAATGAAGTGGTTGATCATACGATATGCCTATTATTGGCCTGGTATGCTTAAAGATTGCATCTCATATGCTAAAGGGTGTCAAAGCCTGCCAAAAGCATGGACCAATCCATAGAGTCCCCGCAGTCGAAATGCACCCAATTATCAAAGCATGTCCATTTCGGGGATGGGCTATGGATTTGATCGAGAAGGTTTATCCACCTTCTTCTAAGCAACATTGTTTTATCATTGTTGCCACCGACTATTTTACTAAATGGGTCGAAGCAATACCAATGAAATTAGTACACCAAACAGTCGTGATACGTTTCATCAAGCAAAATATTATCCTTAGATTTGGAATTCCGGAGTCAATGACGACAGATCGAGGCTCCTCACTTGTGGGTAAAGAAGTTCAAGCATTCGCAGTTGAATATGGGATTAAACTGCTGAACTCAACTCCACACTATCCTCAGGGGAATGGGCAAGCTGAATCATCCAATAAGACTTTAAAAGGCATCATTGAAAAAATGGTCGAGGATAACCCAAGGGTATGGCATGAACTTCTTTCTGAAACACTTTGGGCATATAGAACCTCTCAACGGTCAAGTACGGGTGTAACCCCTTTCATGCTAACTTATGGCCACGATGCGGTTTTTCCTATGGAAGTCACTGTGCGGTCTATGAGATTTGCTTTGCAAAATAAATTGGCCCCTGAAGAGTACAATGAATCAATGTTGATAGAGTTGGAGGATCTCGATGAAGTGAGGTTAAGGGCTCTCAATCACATTCAAGTCCAAAAGAAACGAGTCACAAGAGCATACAATAAACGTGTCAGGGCCAAGGCATTTGGGGAAGGAGACTTGGTCTGGAAAACTATTCTCCCAATCAGTGTGAATGACCGAAAATATGGGAAATGGTCACCAAATTGGGAAGGTCCATCATGGTACATAGAGTCTTGAAAGGGGGTGCCTACCACTTGAAATATTTGGATGGTGAAATTCATCCTCGACCAATTAATGGTCGATACTTGAAATTCTATTATCCTACAATGTGGGAAACAATAGAAACAAAGATCGAAAATAATTAAAAGATAGTGTTGCAGGGGCATACATTTGATTCATAATGAGTCGGATACAACATGAAAGGAAAGTGACGTGGGGGCATACATTTGATTCATCATCGATCTAGAAAAAAAAAAAAAAAAAAAACCACAATCCTCCACAATTTTCCTAGCATGTTAATTCTGCAGGTAACCAAAGTGACCCTTGAGCTCATCCCACTCTTTTTGGCAATTGGCAACATGTCTATCCTCTTTAGCCTTCTCGGACTTCAACTGAGGAAGGTCTGCCAAGATGAAAGACTTCCTTTGATCGACCTTTTTGTTCTTTTGGACAATCTCCTTCATAGTGGCATTGAGTTGTTTTTCAGAGAGGGTGGTACTAGCTAGCTCTTCCTGAAGACGGAGTATTTCTTTCTCAATCTCAACTATTCTCTCACATGTCTTGGTATGGGCCGATCGTGTAGAACGATATTGAGAGACATTGTCTTTTGCCCGAGTAACTTACATTTGTTGCTCCTCCAATGTCTTAGTGATGCAGATCGAAAGTTCTTGAGCTTTTTCCGCTGCAGTCTGAAACTTTGAAACAAGGGTTGAAAAACGAGCTTTAACCGACTGAAGTTGCTCAACCTGATCCTGAGTTAGATCATGATTCTCCACCAACACCGACAAGGCATTTGATATGTCGGCAGCTGAATTCGGTACTTCAGAAAAGTCCATGAATGTAATTGTAGCCAAACGTTTCTTCGCTCCCTCGATGGCAGAGGACAGGGATGAGGCCCTTGGCTCCGAAAACGAATTTCCCATTAGGTAGTCGGAATACACCCCGGCTTCAACTTGGGCAAAATAGGCATCAAAATCTTCAACTGTGTCATAATATTGAGATGTTTCCTGCCTTGGAGCAATTGAGCCCTCCTAATATAAAAGATGAGTTAGTGAAGGCATTCAAGACTACATCGTGGAAAGAAACTTTAGATAGGAAAATTTCTCACTCCGGCCAATGGGGGATAAATCAAGGTGCCGAAATTGTTATCGGCAGTGGTTATATGTGCTGATTGGGTACTAGAAGTTCTTAGATAATTAATTAAAGCACCCTGCAAGAGATGACGGTTAGAATGTCCAAAGAAATGGTAGTACAATAAATATGAAGTTCAAAATATCCCTAATTTTACTATAGCTTCATTATGAGGGCTAGTGGTAAGCAAAGTGGGGTTAAGAGCCGACTCGAACGCCTGAATCATGATCGGCTGGGTCTCATCAACACCTGGAGAATAATACTCAATAACCATGTTCTCCTCGATGACTTGTTGGAATAAGTAGATCCCTGCTCATAAGAATAGTTATAATCGACCGACTATGATAATGTACGTTTGCATGGTTATATCTTTACCTCACGGCTAACAGAGCGCCTAGTATTAGCTGAATGGGCCGGAGATAATAATGGGTCAACCTCATCTTCGTTTCCCTCATTTTATTCGTCGACCAGTGACAAGGGACTAGCAACACCCCTAGGAGAGGAAATTGCTTTCTTTCCTTTCTTTGTTTTTGCCAGCTGGAATCGGATCAAGAATTGATATAAGATAGCCGATTGGTATATTTTTCAAAGAAAACGTGATTGATCAAGACCTTCAGTCTCTTGGTATGTTTCTCATTCTCCTCTACCGATGCTCCAGCCTCATGGTCAGATATGTCCAAAGGATCATGAGCAGTAATAGATGCATGATGCAAAGTATAAGCCACTGATAGTAAAAACAAAATATAAGACCTGACAAAGAAATAATTTGCATATAAGGAATTTTACCTTCCTTTGATGGCTTTGATTTTTTCTTTTTGGGTGGAGAATCTCGATTGGTTGTATTATCTTCCTTGGATGACTTAGTTTTAGTCGGCGGATTTCGGAGCTTGGGAATGAAAGAGATAATTTTTTCAGGCACTACCTTTGCGTCCTCGACCATAATTTTCTCAATATGGTTTCTCCACCACTGATCAAAGAAGGAAGAAGTGCCGGGATTTTCTGTAACTACTTGAATGGAAAAGAGCTTGCAAAGACCAGCATAACGGTTATCAACCTTTCGTACAATTTTGTCTGTAACAAATGTCTCCCGATCAAGAAATGAAGCGTTGAGGGATCGAAAAGGTGGGAGTGGAACAAGCTGAGTCATACCAAACTGCCTAGCAAATTGTGGAGGGTTGTAATACTCCACCCCACATTTACCACTGCCAATATTGGAACACCTGAAATGTAGATCTCTAGCAATCAAGTAGCTAGCCCATACCTTGTCATGAGTATTTTGGAAATCTGGAGCAGAGCCGGGGGCATAGGCGAGTCAATAAGGTTCTCACGGTCGAGGCGCGAATGGCAAGAAAAGATAGGGAGATCATAGAAGAAGGAGAACATGAATTTGAAAGACCTTTAGTTTGGTATCATAGAAGCATACTGAAAACCCGGGACAGGGACATCAACTGAGTCATCGACATCATCTTGAAGTTCTGGGAAATAAGCATTTGTCCAAAGTTGCAGGAGCCAGAAAGGGCATGAACAGGTTCTGAAGTTGAAATTTATATACTCGCCGATACCACGGTAAAGATAAGAAAGCACAAAGGGAGCAAGGGAAAGTTTGTCGCCGGTATGAAGGCCATATGCTATACGAGTGAATTCTTTGGTCACAGTGATTGAAGAGACGCAAAACAAGAACCTGTTTAGCCAATACATAAGAAAGGATATATGCTCTTCAGCAGAAACCACAGCCCCATTGCCTTTGTTGGCTTTGATGAAAGGCCCGTGAGCAGTAATACGCTCGGAAGAGTCAGGCTTGGTCAGGTAGTCATAAGTTGGTATTGAAACAACAAGACAAGAATTCACCTCTTCACTGTAGGGTCTTAGCCCAGTAAGGAAGCATACATCCTGCACGGTCGTGCTCATCATTCCGCACCGAAAATGAAATGAATTGGTGGAACTAGACCAAAAGAAAAGCAATGAGAGAATGGTCTCTTTATCCACGTGGATTCATTTTTTCGAAAAAAGGATAGCATTATGAATGCCCACTGATTTTCATAACTTTCTATACTGAGACTCGACACGGTTCACCCAATCAACCCAATCTTGCTGAGCAATGGGCCAATTCTTGAAAAATGAAGTGAAATCAATAGTGGGAAACTCCCATTGGAATGGCAGACGTTCTTCGACTAAAAGAGTGTAGTCGGAAAGTGAAGCGAGCGAGACAGTTTTGAAGGCAGAGGCAAGACCGATTTTAGGCGTCAAGGAGTTAGAATCGGAAACATTTGCAAATACGTTATTACTTGGGATGTATCTAGATGTTTTGATGAAAGACCCATAATAATCTTGGAATGATCGGGTGCTGGTGTATTTGTTTGTGCCGATGCACTGGCAACATAAGAAAGATTAGCTTTCTTCATAATATGGGTTGAAACAAATCTCATAGGGCCAGTTTGGTTGGGGTGTTTTTGTGTTTGTTTATGTGTTTTGTGTTTATAAACTTGTTTGGTTAGTGTTTTTGGGATATGTGTGTTTAAAAACACTTTTTCACTTTAGTCAAATTTTAGGCATATGAGAATAAACATGAATTTGGTGTTTATTGGAGTGTTTATCACTTACACTTTCTTCACTTTATAATATATTTTATTATTTATATTATTAAATTATTATTTATTAATTTATAAATATATTCTATTTATTTATTTATTATTATTTCATTATTTAATTCATTTTATTTATAAATTATTTATTCATTTTTAATTATTTAAAAATATATTTTATTAATTTAATATTAATTTATTATTATTATACTCATTTTTTATTATTATTATGAAGTATTTATTTGTTATTATATTTACTTATTATTTATTTTTTATTATTATTTATTTCATTTTGTTTATTATTTATTATTTTTATTATATGTTTAAATATGTTTTATGTAATTTAATATTTATTTTATTAATTTATTATTATTATTTATTATTTAGTCCATTTTTTATTATTATATTTATTTATTATTATTGTATTCATTTATTATTATTATTATATTATATTATATTTATTATTTATATTATTAAATTAGTATTTATTAATTTATAAATATATTTTATTTATTTATTTATTATTATTTCATTATTTAATTCATTTTATTTATAAATTATTTATTCATCTTTAATTATTTAAAAATATATTTTATTAATTTATTATTATTATACTCATTTTTTATTATTATTATGAAGTATTTATTTGTTATTATATTTACTTATTATTTATTATTATATTTATTTATTATTATTTATTTCATTTTGTTTATTATTTGTTATTTTTATTATATTTTTAAATATGTTTTATGTAATTTATTATTTATTTTATTAATTTATTATTATTATTTATTATTTAGTCCATTTTTTATCATTATATTTATTTATTATTATTGTATTCATTTTTTATTATTATTATATTATATTATATTTATTATTTATATTATTAATTTTTAATTTTTTAATTTCAACCCAAAAAATATTCCTACCAAACATACTTCTGTTTTTGGATGAATAAACAAAAAAACAAAAAACGTATTTTTTATTTATTTCAACACAAATAAAAACACAAACACAGCTATACCAAACAGGCATAAAGTTTTTGATAGGTGCCTAATGGTGATATTACATACATATTTATAGCGAAAAATGGAGATGGCCTGTCAAGTCTATTCTGAAAAGGCTCTGAGCCTATTATATCACAAGGATGAAAAAGAAGAGATTCGTCTGACCTTTTCCATGTGAGTCCCATATGTTGCAAAATCTATTTGCCTGATTCAAAATCTTTTTTCCTATTCTCTTTATTCTTCTCTCTCTGTACAAGCTGGCGAAAAACATCATGTGATTTTGAAAGCCTCAAACTAAGTCAAATAAAAATTCGTTCATAGTAGAGCTTTGTTGTCCTACCATTTTCCAAAAATGAAAGTTAGCCACCTAAAATCTTATAAATGTGTTAGCACTATCACTCCATGGATCTGTATATATCCATATGTATACAGGTACCCAGAATTGGCTCACCATATTCATTCGTTTGTTTGATTTTTAAGAAGAAAAGAATTTGCCATCTCCTTCCTAAAGCTGTATGACTATCCATAACCACAATCCATTTGATTTGTGGATGGAAACAAACGGGATTGTTCACCTCCTCTTCAAGCTCGTCGCCGACCAAGAATTCGGCTGCTCCGATTACCGCTGCTCGAAGCTTGGTTCCTCTCAACGACTGAATTTCTTATTCGTGGGGCTATTGGGTGATTGTCAACCAAAGCCCAAAGTAGAAGATTGTTTTGTTGCCTGCACGAAGGGTTGTTCGATGAAATGCCGGAATGAAGAAGTCGTCCGTAATGCAAAAGCGGTTGCAGAGAGTAACCAACCTCGACATGTTCGAGAGCTCCATTGGAATCTGCCCAACAAACCCAGCATTTGACAAATTCAGGGCTTCACTTGTTTACTGAAACGTGACTGACAAGGCCTTGAAATGCAAAGTAGAAGACTTGAGAAAATAGATTGTGCCAAAATTGACCAGTGAGTTAATGGACTGGTCTTGAATTATATATTATAATGAACTTTCACCGAAATTGTCATGGAAATTTCGGAGAATTGACAAAATTTTAACAAGTGACCAAAATTTAATATTTCGGTAATTTATCAAACTCTGTCAAGAGTAATTTTCATTGAGAGATTCGAATGGATGGTATAGGTGTTTGCGTTAATTGGATAAAAAATTATTAAATGAGGAGTAGATGGAAATAATATAACTCTACAAAAATTCGGCATGAGCCCATTTCCGTAGACTTGGGGGGCAATTATGCCCAAGTCTTTAGGCCACATGATTATGATTTGAACAATAGTTTGTAAAATTAATCCATGATCTTTTATTCAAACCATGTCCATGAAGATTCGGTTTAAGAAACCACTGAAAGAAAATATTTCGGGTCACAACAATTGAAAACGAATTCATGACCGATATTACTCTAAGGGTCATAATTGGCCTAACCATTTTCAGTCTCAGGCCAAAAAAGTGATTTTCAGCCACCATTGGTTTTTAAAATGATTTTCAATCTCTCCCTTTGTCATTTTCAGCCTAAGGCTGAAAGTCTTTCAGTCATTTTTCTCTCAACCACTTCTTTCTCTCGACGAGTTTTCTGTCGACAAATTCCTTCTCGACAAGTTTTCTCTCGACGAATTTCTTCTCGACAAGTTTTCTCTCGGCGAAGTCTTCTCTCGACGAATTCCTTCTCGACGAGTTTTCTCTCGACGAAGTCTTTTCTAGACGAATTCCTTCTCGACGAAGTCTTCTCTCGACGAATTCCTTCTCGACGAATTTTCTCTTGATGAGTTTTCTGTCAACGAATTCCTTGTTGACGAATTTCTTGTCGACGAGTTTTCTCTCGACGAACTCTCTCTCGACGAATGTTGTCTAGATGAGCTTTTTCTCTCTTTCACTTCATTATCAGTCACAACCTAAAACCGAGTCTCTCAGTCACTATGCCTAAAAGTGACTTTCGACCACTTTTCTTATCACTTTAGGCTTAAAAAGACTCTCGGCCAAGAAAATTAGCATATAAGTAAGCTTCTTGATAAATTTAGTCATAAAAATATTGTCATCAATGGCCAAGGTCACGAGAACCGCTCGTAGAGATCGAGACTACAAAGCCCAACAAATCAGGTCTGGAAGATCGAAGAGAGCTTAGGTTGGAAACTACGACCTGATCGAGATGAAAGTTCAACATTCCAAGATCACAAATGGAAGTTTTTCAACTACCCATCAGAGTGCGTTAGTGATCAGAAGATTCCTTGGTCAAAGTCAGGCAAGAGATAAAAGAGAGCTGAAAGTAGTTGTGGTAAAAATGTGCAAGTCTGAAAGGGCCATGGTCTCTAACTAGAATTGTCATGCCATATATGATTCCATCATATGTGGTTGAGAGTAGATCAAACTAATCCAAGTAGCAGCTCAACAAGTGGTTGGAAAACTACTTTCAACCTGCAAGCAATTAATGTCTAGAAGGGCGAGTTGAAAGGGACATCATCAGATCAAGACCCTCTATAAATACTCTTTCAAGTCCCACAAGCAAGAGGGTCCACGACCATTCAATGTCTTACTCTTTATCATTCATAGCTTATCATTTTGCTTCCTTATCAGTCATAGCTTAGTTTATCACTTAGCTTTTATTGCATTCCTAGCCTAGCTCTTAAATTCCTTAGCTTAACATTTATTTTGTCTTCAGCACTTAGATCTTTAGTGTTTCATTTTCAGTCAAAATTTGTGTTTGTACTTCCTTTGTCATTGTAATCAGTTTCCTTGTTCAATGAAGCCTAGTATTCAAGTTCAAGTATATTGATTATTTTTTCTTAACTTTTTTTCAATCACTAATTTTATATATTTGAAGTCCTAACTTAGGCAATACTGAACCTTAAGGAGATGGTCATTCCTACTCTCCAACTTTCGCCTGAACCAATCTTGGTCGGTCACCCGACCCGATAGGAATAGTTTGGTAATAAATCTCTGAGTCCACATTAGGACTCTGGCACACCCGCATTTAAGGTCAACCAACTATTGGTTAACGACCTCGACCACTTTGTGAGCCGAACAAATATCTAAGGTCCACTGCCTTGACCACAAAGTTATGGAGAATGCACTAGACTCGTGCAAACATGCAATGAGATGGAACCATCTCAAAGATCATCTATATTCAAGTTTATGTAAACCAAATGAAGGAAACTACTTGCGGAAATGATAATTTGACATGCCATATCAGTTCAAAAGAGAACCCTTATGCACAAACAAGAGCATGCACATGCTAATGCTTTACCATTTGAAAAGGAGTTCATATAAGCATTTTCCTAACCCAGAAATCGTGCCTACATGTATGTTCTAAAGACTCTCCTTGACAAATTTATAGATCAAATAACTTCAGCAGTAAAGAGAAGGCATGTAAAGGAATGAAACAGCATGTATCTACGAATTAAAAGATGAAATAAAATTAAATCCTTATTATGTCACCTTCCGACCTTGAAGTCCCAATTGCAAATTTGCTATTTTCCTTTGTACGGTGGTTAGTTCTCTTAAAACCTTTGTCAATTCATCACCCTTTTCACCAGTACTGGCAACTAAGTTTTGAAAGTCTTCCTGTACGAAAGAAGCAATATCAACTAAAAGTTTCCAATCTTGCATATTTTGTTTCACTAAATATTAAATTCACTGGCTCAGACACTTGACTATGTAACATAGTTACCCGATATGTGAAAGAAATATACAATCAAACCATTTATGTTGCGTTTGATGGAATGAAATGGAATGAAGGTGGGAAGGGAATGTAATGATTATTACTTTGGTTAAAGTATCATTAAATAGAGGATGAATTTATTTTTTTGGTTTTGTTAGGGAATGGAATGTCCATTCCTTAGGTTTACTAATGGAATGAATTATTATTGTCTGGAAAGAAATTTCATTCCAAGAGAATGCCCATTCCCATTCTACAATATATACCAAACTAAAGAATGACTAGAATGGGCATTCCATTCCATTAAATTTGTGCATACCAAACACAACATTAGAAATGATGTAAAACTAAAGAATATTCACCAACTAGAGCATTGTGATTTAACAAATTCAACTGGGGAAGTCCACTGCTCTTAAGATTAAATTTGCAAAAATTCCTATAACGCTGTTAGGAGTTCACAACATTTTGTATAAATAAATAAATTCAACTAAAAGATTATTTGTTGTGCACAACATACAATTAAGCAGGAAAAATAATATATACGAAAAATAACCATTGATTTCACACCAATTCTGATAACATTTCTTCCTCGAGTCTACATATGATTGGGCGAAAGTTAAATCATACAATTCTAAATTCAAAAATAAGGAAATTTTTTCTACACCAACTATAAGCAGCTTCATACAAGTAAATATATACGTATATATATATATGTGTATATACAGAGAGAGAGGGTACCTGGGAAGGGGGAGGGGGGACTGAGTGTTGGGGTTTGGAAAAATTCCATTTACTAGTGTGATATGATATTGCTAGTCAAAGAAAGACAATTTGGTGGATTTGGCAAAATTAGGTGAAGACTTTGAAAATTAGTCAAGTTAGGTGGCTAGTTTGGTATGGACTTTGAAAATCATGCTAGGAAATGTGCTATATATAGATGCATGGTAAAGAGAAGGTAGATACACCAAAATAGAAGAAGTTCTATAGATATTGAGAAGATGTAAGGGTGCTTTGAGCACCGGTTGTGACGGTGCGAAGTGCATCGAGAGAACATTGTAATATCTATTTGTTCTTATGGGTTTTTGGGGTGAGAGAAAATTACTAAGAGTGTGGTTGTAACAATTTTTCACATAGTGAATTTTTCTCTAGTTGTCTTTGACAACGATAGTGGTTTTTCTCCGGTTTGGAGTTTTCCACTATAAAATTTTGTGTTGTATTTTATTTTTTTCTGTTATTTGATATTCTGCAAAGGAGAATCCTGGGATATGGAATTTGTGATTGTCCAAATGATCCAAATTTTCTAACACTGAGAAGTCGAGATCGACGGCAATGGAGAGGGCATCGAACATGCCTTTGAGGTGTCTGGGCGGCCTTTTTCCAACCCAAGTCATCTCGCTTCCCGTCGTTGACATTATTGATTTTTTTTTTTCTCAATCCAATTTCAAAACCCTACACTTTCCTTCATTGCAACATACAGAGAGTTTGAATTTGAACTATATCCATATATCTATATATATGCGTATATACAATGTATATAGAGGCAGATGGTACTTGATCCTACTTATAGCGCACGGAGACGGAAATGATTGCTAGACCTTCATTAGCTCGAGAGAGTTTTGGGAGATGGATTTGAGAACCTATCACGATTTCATGGCCAATTCGAGAGGGTGTGAAAAGATTCGCCTCCAAACCCTAACCCTTGTCGGCAGAGAAGAGAGAAATGTGTTGAGTGAGTTTTCGGATATGTATTTGAGAATTGTTTTCAGATTAACATCAAGCTACAGTGCAAAGAAGACAAAGAACATAAATTTGATGTTCTCAATTTGGACTCAAATTAACTCCTTATTTTTTTACTGTGCAACGAGAATATGTGGGCCCAAAAATCAACCATCTCAATTTAGGGACAAAAAACAAAAACTAGAGCAAAAACACTCTAAACAAACGCACCCTAAGTTTTTCATAACAAGCATACTAAAACTAGCATACTATATTTGGAAAAGTTACATTTTAATGTCCAGGCATCGAAACACGCGTCATAGTAATAAGTATCAGATATGTGATCGAAGTATGTGGCATTATGGATACCCTTGGAAGTGTATGTGAGGAGTATCTATGATATGTCCTCTTTTTAAAAGCAATGGTGCTTTGTTCAGGTGGTTATAATTGGTATATCTCTCTCATCACTCTAGAGAATAGAACAATAATGTTGTACAATTTGAATAGCAATTGCGAATCATGATTAGAATATGTTATACTGTCTCATTGCCCAGCGCATAAATTTTTCTCTCATCAATATTGTTTGTATTGAAAATCATATGCTATTAGATACAATAGTTGTATTTTAAACTCAAAACCTTTTTATCTTGATATATGGGGTTCAGGAAAGTCCCACACCTAGAAAAACCCGCGATTGACACTTGTATCTAGTCTACCTAACAACAGTGGATATATTTGTTTCAGACCCTCATCAATTCTCAACCTCTACCAGGAGTTTCACGTTTAGTTTTAGAGACTTTAGCTTAGATAGCCATTTAAGTACATAGTTGTTGCAATACTTATGAGTTCAAGCACACTTTGGCCTTTGTCTTCGTACTTTAACATTCAGAACCTGGCACAGACTTATATTAGGACGAGTGGGGGCGGTGCCCCCCAGGCTTAGGGCGTGTGGGTCCGCCTTAGGCACGCATTGACATGTATCATCCATGCGTGCTTTGCCTCCTTGGGCCCGTCTTAGGCCTCCGAGCCTTTTTTGCAGCCCAGATTGATGACTCGTTTGCAGCCCAGTTCGTTAGGTCAGAACAATAATAGGCCGGGTACAATGGGCCCATGCAATGGTCTATCGGGTCGGGCCTTGGGGTGACCTAGGTATGGTTCGTATCCGTTTGTTCGAGTTCAGTTTTCAACTCGGATCCAGTTCCAATTGGGTTAAACTATAGAAGGGTTGGTTCGACGAAGTTTTTGAAGGCGACTTCAGTTGCGAGGACGACGCGAGTGGATGACGATGGTTTTCAGGTCATTGCTCAGAGGCGACCTAGGTTGTCGGCGGTTATGGAGAAGTTGAGACCTAGGATGGAGAGGGGTTCCAGATTTAAGGACCGTTGTGCAGGAGATTTTCGTTGGTGCAGTAGTACTGATAAGGGGAAGAAAAATATGGATGGTTCTATTCTCTCTCCTGCAAATGGTGAATTAGTGGCTGCTCATGAAGGAGATGTGGCAAGCCCCAGCTGTCATGGGGCCTGCTGCGGGTCTGTTTTCTTCTCCAGTGTCTAAGGTGTGTGGGAGTTCTGATGGGGAGTTGGTGTTAGCCGATGATTTTGATGGTGATGTGGAATTGATCAGTGAAGAGGTGCTGGATATGGGTCATCATGTGGAGGCCATGGTAAGTTGTCCATCTACTGAAGTATAATTTGATTCTTTCTGTTCTCCTGGTATTGTGGGCATGGACTCGGGACTGTTGGACAGTGGTGTTCCAGTTGATGGTAGTTTGAGTTTGACTCTAAGTGCTAATGAGGTTATCGATTCTATGGTGGTGGGTGACAGTGTGTCTAATATGGAAGTGATGGAGAATGTGTTGCCCGTGGCGGTTGATTGTTCGAATGTTTTGCTACTAAGTGGGTGAAAAACATGTTGGGGGTGGCCACGAAGGTGGGGGTGAGGTTCGGGGATAATGAAGTGAAAGGGGGAGCGTTGTTATTAGCGTTAATGGAGGAAAAAGAGGAGGAGGAGGGTGTTGGGGTGAGGGCTATGGTGGTTCATCGCTTGCCTTCTTCTTATTGGAAAGGCGAAAGGGAGTTGCGTAATTTAGTGTACACCGGTAATGGGAGGAAAAATGAGGGGGGTAGGAGGGGTGGGAGAATGAGGGAGACGGGGGTGCTAGTTGTTTCCAAATGAAGTTAAGAATTGTTTCGTGGGGGTAGGAAGGGTGGGAGAATGAGGGAGACTGGGGGTGCTAGTTGTTTCCAAATGAAGTTAAGAATTGTTTCGTGGAATGTCCGGGGCCTCAATCGCCCGGAGAAAAGAAGGATTGTTAGATTGGCACTTGGAAAGTGGGATGCGCATATCGTTTGCTTACAGGAGACAAAGATGGATGCCATGAATGACAGAGTGGTTTGGAGTTTGGGGGGCAATCGGTTTGTGGAGTGGATTTTGTCTACTGTCGAGGGGTGTTGTTGTACGGATAACCAATTCTACACACAAATATACACACACATGACACAAGATATTATAGTGGTTCCCCAAAAACGGGTACGTCCACTTTGAGAGTCGTTTCAATAATTTCGGTTGAAAACAAATGGTGTTCGGGAGGAGGATACAAAATCGGTATCGGCTCGACTCAACCGTACACACACTCTCACTCACACAGAAACTCACAAGGTTTCTATACTTTCAAACTCTCGTGTATCACTCACATATACTCTCTCTGTATATTTCACTACTCAATATATATTACACTCATTCTATCACACAGATAAGCTCATATATATATAGAGCTGTGAGAGAAGGAAACCAAAGCAACAACATTCATGTGTTGGCAGATAAGGCAGATAAGAGAGAATGAGCAACTTGAGTACGTTTGTAGACAAAGGTGATGGAGAAAGGTGCATGCATGCATGCAGCTGGCATGCATGCTGGTGTATGGAAAACTGTCAATTCTCCCCCTTCCATACAAATCGGAGGAGAACGTTTTCCGCTGCGCTTCAGTTGATGTCCATCCGGGCTATGTCTCTGCATAGCTCCAGCTTATCTCGAGTAACAACTTTAGTCAACATATCCGCAGGGTTCTTGTCTGTATGGATCTTAACAATCTTTAGTAATTGTTGTTCCATCACTTCGCGTATCCAGTGATAGCGAATGTCAATATGCTTCGTACGGGAATGGTACATTGCATTCTTGCTCAAGTCTAAAGCACTCTGACTGTCACAATGTACTCTGTATTCTTTCTGAATAATACCCAATTCTTGGAGAAACCTCTTCACCCACAACATTTCCTTTCCAGCTTCCGCTGCAGCAATGTATTCTGCTTCTGTTGTAGATAAGGCAACACACTTCTGCAATTTGGATTGCCATGACACGGCTCCCCCTGCAAAAATAAAGAGAAATCTCGATGTAGATTTCCTGCTGTCAATGTCGCCGGCCATATCTGAATCTGTATAGCCTTCCAAGATTGGTTCTGCTCCCCCATAGCACAAGCATAGTTTCGAAGTACTCTTCAGGTATCTCAAAATCCACTTAACTGCTTCCCAATGGTCTTTGTCTGGATTTGAGAGAAATCTGCTCACAACGCCTACAGCGTGAGCTATATCTGGTCTGGTGCAGACCATTGCATACATCAAACTTCCAACCACTGAAGAGTAAGGAATTGATTCCATCTCTTCCTTTTCTTTCATAGAAGAGGGACACGATCTCTTGCTCAGATTGAAGTGATTAGCCAGTGGAGTACTGACTGGCTTGGCATTTCCCATGTTGAACTTTGCAATCACCTGTTCAACATACTTCTCTTGTGACAACCACAGTTTCTTGGTTTTCCTGTCACGAACAATCTTCATGCCCAATATATGTTGAGATGGGCCTAGGTCCTTCATATCAAAGGACTTGGACATATCTTGCTTCAGCTTGTTAATCATATTAGCATCCTGTCCAACTATCAACATGTCGTCAACATACAGCAATAGAATAACGAAATTACCATCCGGGAATTTCTGAATGTAGACGCATTGATCTGCAGAAGTTCTCTTGTACCCATGACCCACCATGAATGAGTCGAACTTGATGTACCATTGCCTCGGAGCTTGCTTGAGGCCGTAGAGACTCTTCTTCAGTTTGCAGACCATATGTTCTTTGCCTGTAACATGAAAACCTTCTGTCTGGTCCATGTAAATTTCCTCATGTAGATCTCCATGGAGGAATGCTGTCTTGACGTCCATCTGTTCAAGCTCAAGATTTAGACTAGCTGTCAATCCGAGTATCACTCGAATTGAGGTCATTTTCACAACGGGTGAAAATATCTCGTCAAAGTCAATGCCTTTCTTCTGTTGGAATCCTTTGACGACCAATCGGGCTTTGTGCTTTATCGCCTTTCCGTTGGAGTCTTTCTTTAGCTTGAACACCCATCTGTTCTTCAATGCTTTCTTGCCTTTCGGAAGTCTCACCAAATCATACGTTTGGTTCTTCTGCAAGGAACTCATCTCTTCTTGCATAGCTTCTACCCATTTACCTTTGTCTGTATGGGTAGTTACTTCCTGAAAGCATTTTGGCTCTCCTTCATCAGTAAGCAAAATGTAGTCTGACTCTGGATATCTCGTCGATGGAATCAGAGGTCGGCCTCTTTCAGATCTTCTTGTCTGAGGCTCTGGAGGAGCTACTTCTGGTTCTGTAGCTTCTGGTGGAGGGGTTAGTGGCTCCCCCTGCTTAACACCTTCAGGTTCCTCCTCTGCTTCTGGAATATCATCCAGCAGTTCTTCATTTTCGGGGATGAACTGTACTGGTACATGATCTGGGATGATATCTGTAACACTGGAACTTGCACCACTGGACTCTGTGGTTTCTTCAGTGTCTTCGTATGTCTTGTTTTCTTGGAACACAACATCCCTGTTTCTGATGACTTTCTTCGCTTCTGGATCCCATAGTCTGTATCCGAATTCTTCGTCTCCATATCCAATAAAGATGCATGGAGTTGATTTCATATCGAGCTTCTGTCTTTGCTCCTTGGATACATGTGCAAATGCCTTGCACCCAAATACTCTTAGGTGAGAATATGAGGGATCTCTTCCAGTCCATACTTTTTCTGGTACTTCGAACTGGAGCGGTACAGATGGTGATCTGTTGATCAGGTAAACGGTGGCTCTAATGGCTTCACCTCATAATGGCTTTGATAATTTAGCCATGATCATGCTTCTGGCTCTGTCCATAATGGTCCGATTCATTCTTTCGGCTACACCATTATGTTGCGGGGTACGTGGGACCGTCTTCTCATGTCGGATACCGCGTTCAACGCAGTATGCTCGGAACTCATTGGAAGTGTACTCGCCTCCATTGTCTGATCGGAGGCACTTCAGCTTCTTTCCAGTTCCCCGCTCAACCATGGAGTGGAATGCTTTGAAGTAATCGAGTACCTGGTCTTTTGTTTTCAGAAAATATACCCACACCTTTCGTGAAGCATCATCAATGAAGGTGAGAAAATATTTGCTACCGCCTAAAGAATCCACTTCTAAAGGGCCACACACATCAGTGTGAATCAAACTCAACAACTCTGATCTTCTGTTGGCAGTTGAGTTGAAAGAGACTCTATGTTGCTTTCCAAATAAACAGTGATCACAAGGGTTTAATTGAATACCTTTTGATACTGTGATTAGCTTCTTTCGAGCTAATGTAAGCAACCCTTTCTCTCCCATGTGACCGAGTCTTTTGTGCCACAAATTTGGTGAAGTTGCATCTTCAACTGCATTGAGACTGTCTGAAATCACCTTCACATGGGTAGTGTATAAAGTACTGTGTATCTTTCCTCGAGCAACAATCATGGCTCCTTTCGTCAGCTTCCAGATGCCATTGCTGAAGTAGTTGCTGTAACCTTCACGGTCTAAGGTTGTACCGGAAATAAGATTGAGACGCAGATCTGGCACATGTCTCACATCTTTTAAGACTATACTGCAGCCAATACAAGTCATGATCTGGATATCGCTGATACCCACGATCTTCGAGAAACTTGTATTTCCCATTCGCACTGTACCAAAGTCTACTGCTTTGTACGTGGTGAATAAATCACTGTGGGGAGTGGCGTGATAAGATGCTATTGTGTCAATCACCCACTCGGCTTCATTGCTTCCAGCGTGAAGACATACCTCTTCATCGACTGAGCATATAGTGATATCTCCTGCAACAGTGACCAGTGTGTTGCCATCTTCATTTTGTGTCTGGTGGCTGCTTTGACCTTGCTCCCTTTGGAGTTTGCGGCAATTCTTTTTCAAATGTCCCGCAATTCCACAATGATAACAAACATAGTTATTCTTTTGTGGATTTTTGTCGTTGCTGGGTCGGCCGCGGTTTTGGGACCTTCCTCTACTTCTGCCTCTGCTTTTGCCTCTACCATTTCCGTAAGATCGTCTGTGACCTTCAGTGACAAACGCATGTGTTTGATTCATGCCGGTTTCCTTTCTTCGGGCTTCTTCACTGAATATGGCTTCCTTGACTGTCGCCATAGAGAGTTTGGGGGCTGAGTTACCGAGGGAAACCACCAGTGTCTCTCAATTGGGAGGTAAGGAACTGAGCAGAAGTAGTGCCTGAGTTTCATCGCCAATATTTAACTCTACAGATGCAAACTAGTTCACCAGGCTTTGAAACTCGCTGGTATGTTCGGCTGCAGAAGCTCCGTTCTTCAGCTTCAAATTTACAAGTCGCATCATAAGAAGTGCTTTGTTTCGAGCTGTCTTGGCCTGATACATATCCTCGAGCTTTTTCCAGAGCTCGTAGGCGTTGGTCTCTTGAGCAACATGGTGAAAGACACTGTGGTCAATCCACTGTCTGATTTGGCCAATCGTCTTTCTGTGCATCTTGGTCCAATCTCTCTCTGCAATTAACGTAGGCCTTTCGCCTTCGTTTTCTAACGGGTCTGCCAAATCCTTGCAATTTAGAAGATCCTCCATACGGGGTTTCCATATGGAGTAGTTCGACGCCGATAATTTAATCATGGCACCGGATCCTGAATCTTCCATCGAACCAAATCAAATGTAAGCTCTCCTTGGCTTGTTTGATATGTTCGGAGTAGAAACACGCAAAACGGAGTGTACCGTTGCGTCCGGAACAGTCGAAAACCTTAAGATCGCCTCTGACTGCGCTCAAATCCGAGTTCGGATGAGTCCGGAACAGTCGAAACACTGGAGAGGGGCAAAACTATAATTTTGCAAAGCTAAGGGGCAAAACTGTAATTTGGCAAAGCTGTGGGGGCAAAACTGTAATTTTGCAAAGATTCGAGGCAAAACTGTAATTTTGCAAAGATGTGGGGCAAAACTGTAATTTTGAAAATCTGTGGGGCAAAAATATAATTTGACAAAGCTGAGGGGCCAAATTGTAATTTTTGCAAACTTTCGCGCGTGAAAGCGCGTGCTGCGCGTGGGGTTCACGCGAGTTGCAGAGTGGCGGCGCGTGAAGCGTGTGGTGCGCGTGGGACGCGTGACACCGAGACCTTACACGCGCGGACCTTCAGGTGGCGCGTGGAGGCGCGTTCGTCGGTGTTTCGGGCTGTTCTCGACGGGGATGTGATCCTCCGGAGATGGGTCAGCCAAATATGTGGGTGGTGTGATGAGTTGCGTGGAATTGTGGTTCGAAATAGAGGATGAAGAATCGACTCTGTTTTTCGAAGAACGGCTCTGATACCACTTTTGTTGTGCGGATAACCAATTCTACACACAAATATACACACACATGACACAAGATATTATAGTGGTTTCCCAAAAACGGGTACGTCCACTTTGAGAGTCGTTTCAATAATTTCGGTTGAAAACAAATGGTGTTCGGGAGGAGGATACAAAACCGGTATCGACTCGACTCAACCGTACACACACTCTCACTCACACAGAAACTCACAAGGTTTCTATACTTTCAAACTCTCGTGTATCACTCACATATATCTCACACATATACTCTCTCTGTATATTTCACTACTCAATATATATTACACTCGAGATTCTATCACACAGATAAGCTCATATATATATAGAGCTGTGAGAGAAGGAAACCAAAGCAACAACATTCATGTGTTGGCAGATAAGGCAGATAAGAGAGAGTGAGCAACTTGAGTACGTTTGTAGACAAAGGTGATGGAGAAAGGTGCATGCATGCAGCTGGCATGCATGCTGGTGTATGGAAAACTGTCAGGTGCTTCGGGGGGAGTGATTGTTATGTGGGATAAGAGGTGTATCTTGTTGCAAGGTACGTGCTTGGGGCGTTTCTCGTCGAGGGGTGCTTCGAGGGGAGTGATTGTTATGTGGGATAAGAGGTGTATCTTGTTGCAAGGTACGTGCTTGGGGCGTTTCTCGATCTCCTGTTCATTGTCTATGGTGGATGACGGTTTTAACTGGGTGTTCTCTGGAGTTTATGATCCCATTGATGATAGGGAGAGGGTGATGTTGTGGGAGGAGTTGGTGGAGGTTAGGGAGGAGTGGTGTTTACCTTGGTGTGTAGGTGAGGATTTTAAATTTTTTTAAAAAATAGTAGTTCATTGCAACTTTAGGGAGGTATGCGACGACTAGAATCATTGATGTAAGGTAGTGGGGGTAAAAGAAAAAGGAAAGAAAAGTAGTTCATTGACTAAATGAAAACTCAGAAAATTGCAACTTTGCAAGTAATAAAAGACTCAACCAATCCAATAAATATTTGGACCCAAAATAATATCCTCCGATAAATTACAAGCCACATTGTGTTTGCCACCAATAAATTGGAGACCTATTAACCACACAACCACAACCTGTTGCTACTTTACATTTGCAAATTACAACAACTCATCATTATGAATGATACAACAATTTCAAAATCCCAGTGTTTATTTGATATCATACACTATAAACACACCAAGGTATCCAATTACAGTTGAGACTTGGGCCCTATTTGATAAGCTTTTTGGAAATTGCTTTTAGCCAATTGAAAGGAAAAGTTGTTTTGACAAAAAATTTAGAAGAGTTTTTAGGCTTTGAAAGAGCGTTTAGAAGAAGTTAGGGACTACCAACATCTTAAAACGGCTTTTGTTTATCTTTTTTTTTCTGAAAAAAAAACCCAGAAACAAAAGTCATGTCAAACGGGGCCTTAATCACAAATCCAGAAGAATAAAAAAAAATTAAAAGGCATAGACAAAATTGAGATTCAACATTGCCTAAGGTCCCTAATTATCAAAATTGTGTTTCTTTGTCTAAACTTGTGCTAAGAAGCACAAAACCAGCTCTTTTTTCCTCAAACGAGTATTCAATATCTTCGGGAAATTCTTCTGCTTGATTAGCGCCACAAGGACGCAGAGGAGAAGCCGGGGTCATGGCCGTCTTCATTGAAACCGAAAATGTGGAGGGTGTAGAGGGTAAAGATATTGGCATTGTTCTAGGAGTCATGTTCTCTTCCTCTTCAGCGGAAATCGTCTTGGAAGGAGTAGTAACTATATTACTTGGAAATGGTTTCCGGGACATGTCATCGTGTTTTCTACTCAAGTCTTCCAACACATTTGTTGTGTACGTCTCTAGTGGTTCCGAGGAGGGGATGGGCGAGAAAGGCCTCCTTGTCGACTCTAGTTCGCGAGCACTTACTGCATTCATAAACAAAACACAAAAATAAAGTAGTTTTTAACAAAGAGATCAATATTAACCCTTTTTACATAGATGAACAAGTGAAACTAAAGAATTAATATCAACAACGTAGAGAACTCGACATCTGTTTTAATGGACCATACTGCATAAAACGCTTCTATGTTAGTGCTAATTTGTGTATTTTCTCAGGAAACACAAACAGGATAGTGAAAACATAGACCAGCAGTGCCCAACTCTCTCCTGCCTGCACCAAAGTTCATGTATAGGTGGGCACATCGAAGTGCATAAAATTTAGAAATCAAGACTGTTTCTGTCATGTTCCTGTAATACAGTTTCCATTTAAAATGATCTAAGAAACAGTTTTGAAGAAACATAAACTTGTTTTCTTTGATAGTTTTTTTGTGGTAAAGTCAGCACGAGAAATATGCTAAAAAAATAGTGCTTTACTGAGATAGGCTCATCTCCAACTAAATAAGAGAAACAAACTCACAAAAGGACTATATGAATGCCTCCACAACATGAACACTATATATACATAGATTTGTGAAAACATGTTTGTGTGAAAAAATTTACCGTCTGAGAGAGTTTCGTATGCATCATCCTGCTGGTCATTTGACTGGTTGTTTAGGAACAAACGATCGTTCTTCTTGGCTTGACGTGGCGTTCTGGGATTAGCTTTGGGGCTCTGTAGCAGTCCAACGGAAAGATTTTTTTGGGAGTGGCTGTGGGACAATTTAGAACCCTTTTTCGCACTTTGGGGCTTCAAAGGACTTGGTTTTGACCCAAACAATATCTCCTGTTCTGCCATTAACTGTCCTTGAAGTTTCTTCTGGTCCTGAAACAGATTGATTAAATGTGCACTTCATGATTAAAGATATCAGAATATGAAAGCACCCATAAAAGTTCAATTGATTCACTAAACTGAGAGGTCCATACCCTTCTCCATTTTCGTTCTTGCTCTCTCTGTTGCCTTAAATTAGTATACTCTTCAAGCATAGAAAGAAGACAAATCTGGACAGCAGCAGATAACAAGAAACAGTCGCACACGTTTAGTTAACAATATAATATAATGGACCAACGTGGCACAACTCCAAAAACAACAGAGATTATATGAAAATCTTACACCATCATATGTGAAATCAATGCCTCTCTCTTTCTCCCATGCTGTCGTTTTTGAAACCAATGTCTCAGCCATTCCTGTTCCAACATGATACATACAGAACATAGAACAATATTAATACCACAAATTTACTGAAAGCAGCGTGTAGTTGGATCATGATCACAACTTGCAACTGCAGTGTTTACAGCTCCAATTGAGACCAACGAAATAATGGCGCTTCCAACCCACATGATTCATCATCTACCTGGAAGTTTATTAACCAAAGCACGAGCTTTCTCAGCACGCTTCAAAATGAGATGAGCACCTCTTCCAGCATTGTATCGGTTTTCATCCTGAATAAGCAATCACAGATTGTAAGCAAGGGGATGCGCAGACAACTAAAAAAGAACGAAAAACTATAAGGAAAAGAAAACATCAACCCTGTTATACTCCTCAAGCCAATTCTCCTCCTCGCATGCAGTCAACCATTTCTCAACTTTTTCAAGAATTTCTTTCCTGCTAAAGGCTTCCTCCTTAACTTTGGCAATTTGAAGCTCGATTTGTTCAAGGACATAAGCAGGATCTACAGTTCCTATATTGAAAATAAATAGAGAAGAAATTAATGATGTCATAACAATGTTATTCTCAAAAGATCTCTAGTATATAAGCTCTTTACCAGATTCAATAGCTATGATAGCAATTTCAATTGCACTATCTGATTCCGGAATCATATGTGTCTTCCTAAAAATCTCATCTAGCTCTGATCTCTTCTTCGAAACAAGCTCTTTCATTTTGCTAGCTTTCAAGTCTTCTAGTCGAGATACCTCAGCCTCAACCTGCACGATAATTTGCTTTCTTTTTTAGTTTCAGAGCATATCTTTCTGCTCCAAGCAGAAATGAAAATTTTGAGAAGTAGGGCAGACAGCAAATTAAAACAACCTATTTACAAAGACGCCAAAACTCACATAATTGATAAAATCTAAAGAAAGCATATTGGGTTCTGTTATCTCGTGTTCTGAGGCAGCTATATTACAGGTAACATTTTGAAACATCTGCTGCTCTTCAATTGGTGTATCCATCAAATGCCATAGTTCCAACATGGAAGTTGCGAGATCTTGGAGCTGCCATATTTTGAAAGATTAAAAATGTCTACAATTGAACAAAGAAAAAAGAAATGAAAAAATATGTTTAATAACTGGAAATAGATTTAAACAATTATATACCCGCTGCATCCTCTGTACTTTAGTCTCTCGCAATCTTTGTATTGTAGTTGCCAACTGATCAATCATGTCATTATTTATGTTCCTCAATCCTTCAGAATCACCTAAACTGGGATGAACCTCATTGATAGTTTGCTTGAAATCCATACCAAGCACCAAGCACAGGGAGTTCAGAGTATTCTGGTGGCTCAAGACCTGTTTCAGGCGATCACTCTAAATGTAGAGAAACATTAAGAAAAACAAGTCAGAGAAGAATATTAAAGAGAAAACGAAATATTTTCAGTAGACAATAAAAAAAATTGATTACCTTTTCTTTGTGAAGTGCCTGCAGCTCTCTGTGCAATTCTTCTAGCTTTCTTAAAGTCAGGTCAGTTTCATCCACAAGTGTATTGGGAGGATTATTTTCACAAGACTGATTTAATTCGTCCGATATCTTCTGTATTTGCTCTAGAACTTCAAGGAATTGATTCCTTCTTTCACATTTCCGCTTCCGCATATCCTCTAGTTGTGGGAGAATTCTTCCAAGCTCTTTCTTCAGGCTTTCAGGATTTTGATCAGACTGAAGAACAAACCACTTGTGAAAACTAAATAAATACATATATGAAATAAAACAAAATAAGGAGGAAATAGAAAATAAGAAGAAGGAGAAGATGAGGGAGGAAAAACAAAACGAATTCCAAAACCGGTTTCATACTTTCTAGGTCCGAGATTAGGTCAGAATAATAGTTTGAACCTAGTTGACCCTATTCTACTTGGGTAACTCATTGCTTAAGGTTAGTTTAGAATATAGTTATTTAAATGCCTTTGTTCAGCACAAGTTTACTTCATCTAGTACCATGTTAACTTTTATTGTGATAGGCCAGGCAATAAATTGTATCAGATTATATGATTTCACACCTCATACACTCAAAAGACTGTTATTAGTGGAACTAACTTTCACCGACTGCAAAATAATGGAGTGATCATTCACTTTTTTCCCATGATCGCAATCAATTTCCATGCATACTGTAGCATAGATTTTGATAATTTTTTACAGCTGTAGTTGACATGCACAAGAAATTTGAACGCATTGCCCAAATACTGTAAAATCAATTCTTGCTTCAACCAGAAACTCCATTACTTCCAACATATCTGACCTGCCTAATATGTACAGGTCGCTCCCCCATTGCGGAACAAATGGATGCAAGTTCTGCTTCAGAATCAGCAATTGCTTGTCTGAGTTGAACTCTACATCCGTTCGCCTGATCTACCTTTCTTCTGTATACTTCTAGACACTCTTGTTCGATCTCAAGCAGCATTTTGTCCCTTTCAGCATCAGTCTCTCCAACTTCGTCCCAGATTATCTGATTTCAGCAATAAATCCAGACAATGAAGTTGCAGTCAAGGTAAGGGTATAATAAATACATTCAACAATATGTTTTGGGAGCGGAAAATGTGAAGGGAATAAGAACCAAATCATTAACAAATTACATATAGAAGGATCATGGAAAAACCTGGAGTTCGTATAGAAGAGAATTACACGTTGTTTCCACTTGCAAAAGTGGATTATTTGGAAGATTAGACATTTTTAACCAATTGTACCTGCCAATAACAAATGTGTCTGTCAGACACCCTAAACTCTATGCACCAAATCGATAACATAACATTGGATTGAAGGTAGTACACCCAAGTTTAGCATCGAAACCTTAGCATACTAATATGCAAAAATATATTCCATATAGAAACAGACCATAGAAATGACCCATTTGATTTCACAAAGGTTTTAGAATGAGATCATAGATTGTCTTTTCCGCAACTGACATGAAAATCAGAATTAAGGATCTTTTTTTTTCACAAACCACCGTAACGGTGAGAACCTAATTGCATGTCCAAAATATTTTTTACTCATCAGATGCCTTGAAATGGAAATCCTAACTAGCATCTTCATTTTCTGATGGAACGGTAGTAGCTAACTATCGGACATTTTAAATAAATTTAACGTCTCACTACATAAATATATATATATATATATATTTTTCATATAATATATTGATATATATATGGTTCTTAGGTTTCTTAGTTCCTCGTTTACTTAGTTCTGCACATGAAAATTATCTTTGTCGTCGGGTAAACACATAAACCTTATTTTAAGCTTCCATAACGTAAAAAAAAAAATCTCATCATGCAATTCTATACCACTAAGAGGTATATATATTTCACATTTTAAATTATGTATGCTAAACACATTCACATGAAATTGTATCTCTCTCACACACCATTAGTATTATATTCAGGTAAGTTTCACTTTTTTATACCTCAATCTACCACTTGAACTAACTCAGATTTCAAGTTCACTTCGGCACACCTAAATTTGGATAATTTTACCAAAACAAAACCCTAGAACCAAATTTAATAGCTTTGACTGGCAATGAAAATATTTGAAGACAACAAATGCAGCTCAATTATTCAGAATAAGAGTACATAGAGAATTAACCAACTTATAAACTACTGGGATAAAAATAATAACAAATAAATAAATAAATAACAAAAAAAAACCAAACACAAAAAGGGTTTGTTTGTTTTTGATAGCAAGATGGATATATGTGTGAAGTGCTACATTTTCCCTCATTTTGTTTCAAAGTTAAAAAAAAAAAAAATTAAATAAATCTGCAAATAGAAAATTGATTTGATTACCCATATTTAAAAATTAGGAAATTGTGAAGAGGCTTGAATTAGTCATTTTCTTCTATTTTCCATCTCTTTCTCAGCAACCAAACACACAGCATTATCAATGAATGAATTGAAACAATAACAAACCTGAGAAAGTGATGTCGCGATTGCGTCCAGAAAAAGGTAAATTGTCACAACAATCTAATGTGGCAATGCAATCGTTCGTTGTTGTTTGAGAAATGAGAACAAGGTTAGGTTACGAAATTTGAATTTGATGAAACGAAGAAGAGAGAGAAACAGAGATAGGCGTTTAAGAATTCGACCGTTGACGACAAAAGTGTGGGTTTGGGTTTACAATCAAAAGAAATTTTGAATTCAGATATATGTGGGTGTGTGTATATATAATGTATATATATAATGATGGAGAAGACGACGAAAATCAGAGGATGTGATATTAGGGTAAATTACAGGGACATTGCTTGAGATTTTGGGAAATAACAGAGAGTTTATTTATGCTATAGGGTGGTTTCAAATATTAAAACTACAAAATTACAAGGTTCCAAATATTACACAAACCTTTACGAACACAATTTTTTGAATTTTTTTTCTAGTTTGGTTTAAAAAAATGAAAGAAAAAAGTTACTCCCTTTTGGCCAATATGATTCTATTCTATCTTTTTTATTTTTGAGATTTTTCAAAATAAATGCTTTATCTTTAATAACATACTTAACTACTATTTTTTTCAAATAAATCTGCGACCTGTCTATCTTTTTATTTTTGAGAATTTTCAAAATAAATGCTTTATCTCTAATAACATACTTAACTACTATTTTTTTCAAATAAATCTGTGACATGTTTGGATTGATTTTTTAAATATTATTTTTTATTTTTTGGAATAAAAGAAAAAAAAAAAACTGTTCTTAATCTACCTAAATAAGTCTGTCCATAAATTAGTAAAATTAATAATACTACTTTTGATATATACATATTCCTATGTACAAATTCATTCATTACCACTTCAAGAAAATATAATAAAATTTTGGTTTCCGGCAAAAAGAAGCTTATGGGGTTTTGACAGAAAAAAAAAAAAAAAAAAACCTTCCTGGTGGTTGGTTTCTTTATAGTTTGGAAAGTAAAATTTAGAAATACATGAAGACTATAACAAATACTCAAATAGTAATAAGAAAAAAGAAGAGAAAAAATAGATAGAACCTTGGTAGAAAAATTTGTGGTGAAGATCTGCATTAAAAAAAAAAATGCATTTTTTCGCCACAAATTGGATTTAGGCGTGTAAAATTAGAATTTTTTGGGACATTAATTTAAGAAGTTGATTTTTTTTTCTTACAAAGATAAAAATATAGATTAGTGTAAGTGGTAAGATTAGTTATGTGTGATGTAAAGGGTCAAATATTTCGCAGTTCGATTCAAAATTTTAAGTTAATTAGTGACAAATTCACACTAATTTTAGAAAAACATGTTATTGATAAAATATAAGAGTCCATTTGATTAAAGTAAACATTCATTGAGAAACGCTTGGAATATTAGCACCAAAAAATAAAAATAGAGCAAGACTAGTTTAATATTTTGATCAGTGTTACTTCAATCGAGTTTTTGATGGACTCAGTTGCCGAACTAGCTAACTTAACTTAACAAATTGACAGAAAAAGAAAAAAAGAAAAAAATCCTTGCAGAGAGGCCAAGACTTCATATGGTTATTTGTTTATTTATCTAACAAACGGAAGTAAAGCTCTCTTACAACATGGTGGTTAGGGTTGCAAATGAACCGACTTGTTCATGAACAGCTTGGATTTGGCTGGTTAAGGGTTCAGCTCGGACTCGTTCGTTAAATAAATGAGCCAAACTTGATCTCAATTTTCAGGCTCGTTTGTTAAACGAGCCGAGCTTGAGCAATGGTGGATTCAACTTATATATGTTGGTGAACATGAATTCGTATAGGCTTGTTTAAGTTCGTGAACATAAGCTCGTATTAATTCGTAATTACGCATTTAAATTGAGTTCTCTAATAATATTGTAAGTATTGCTTTTATGTTTCATTTGATTGCAAGTGATTAAAATTTTATAATAAAAATATAATTTTAGTAAACGAATCTGACGAGCTTGAACCGAAATCATATATTAGTTTTTTTTTTGCTTAAACGAGGCGATCCGAGATGAGCCCGAGCTTGATTACAAATTTTAGGGCTCGTCAAGAGCTCGAGCAGAGCTACCAAACGATCGAGTCGAGGTTGAACAACTCGAAGCTCGGCTCAACTAGTTTGCAACCCTAATGGTGGCTTCTTCATATGAAGTCATTCAAAGTATGATACCAAATTATTCAATTGTGTCAACAACACAATGGCAAGGGAAGAAAATTTTATTTTTGGCTACTAATGCAAATCTAGACTAATATCAAACTTAATCTTGGATAAATTAATAATGACAAGTAGTAATCTCGTAACTCACCTGTGAATAAAAACTCATCCACACCAGGCATATGAACCATAAATGTGAGACCCTGAGACCCTTTATAAGCAAGCAAAGATTTGGATGATGTATAATTTCTAAAAAAAATTGGGACCCTTTAAATTGAAGGTCCTAGACGATCACTGGGCTGCCTATTTGAAAATTGTATGTGATTGATGCAAATAAAATAATTACTATAAAATTAAAATTAAAATTAAAAATAGAGGTCCAAGTCAGCGGAGCATGTAGCATTGGTCACATCTAACGCTCATTGTGGTGGGTGTGAATGATTTTTCTTTGTCACTGCACAAGAAATCATTTTTCTTGATAATGAGATATGTTTATGAAGAAGATTTGAACCTAAGATCTCACCACATCCCACTCTTCTACCACCTAAACAGAAGGTTTGGGTGGGATACTCAAATATTCAGATGCAGAACTTGTTCACATTTCACTTATATAGCAGTATAGCACCAAGGACAACAGTTGACTAGCCCGGTATTATCAACACATCAAAATAGAATATACTTTCTGTTTTCAACCCACAAAATTGGATGCAAGTAATTCAAAACGAAAAAACGATGAGATAAAAATAATAAATAAATAAAAGACATTCAATTATATGTGAAAACTTTGATCAAATGCCCCAGAACAAGAAGAAGGTTTACCCACCAAAGGCCTTGTAGCCTGACGGATGGCCATGCCACTCATTCCGGCTATTCTGTCGTGTTTGCCTGTTCGAACCTCTCTTCTGCATTGGCTGCATTTCACTGATCTGATATGGTCCATTTTGTCCTCACAAATATGTATTCCATAGTTTAGAGGGGAGGTTGTTAGGCAAATAGTTGCCAGTCCAGCAGTGTATATCAACTTCTCTTACACCTTCGTGCGCATTCAATCCTATATCGTTCATGAATATAGAAAATTGCCAAATAAGAAACAGAATACAAACTTGAAAATATAAACAAACAGAGAAATGTAAACTTGGATCCATTACCTCTCAGAACTTGTGACCCCATCTCCCTATAGACAGATAAACTCTCTGCACGCAATCTGTCACTGAAATGGAGGCTATCTATCTTGAGTTAGCACCTTGCAGGCAGTAATGTGTCTGAGAGTGAACTAGAAAAAATCACTTGTTCTGATTCTCCTTATTTATTTTATAATACCTATACAAGCATGCAGACTCGAAGAAAAGGAGACAATGAACATAAGTAAAAAAGAACACGTGTTTTATTGATTTCACTCACATTATTTCATGGGAGTAACATTACAGTCAGTGGTACCATATAGGAATTTCGCATCAGATGTCAACCCCTCGAACACAAGCCCCAAATTGTTCTGCAAAAAACATTATATAAGATTTTGAGAGAATATAAAGCCAGTGATTCACTTCTTTCAGCACAATAATCAGATGGAAATATGCAACCCACAGGTTGCAATACATTCATAAGTAAATAAACGCTAGCAGTCATAAATTTATGGGTTTCTATTTCAGAAGGTTGAAAGATGAAACGTTGGTAGTAATAACTCGGAGAAGAATAAGAACTTGCATGTACATGTTATCATTGAAGACAGAAACAAGGGTATTGAAATTCAAGTCTGACATTATGAACCATGAATGTAAATGCTGTTCGCTCTGAAGTACATACAGGCTGCCATTTGTATAGAGTAATGAATGAAGTCCGAGGACATCTATAGAGAAAGGGAAAGAATCAAAGCAGCTATAACACCAAGTGCATAGAAAAACAAAGGATTGAGCTGGTGACAGAAACAAGATTCAGAGCGACTCACAGTGTTGCCACGGCTTTTTCATGTCAGAACTTTAACTGAAAAAATTTAATTCAATAGAGCTAAAAAAAACCTGCAACCAATTGAAAGATATTATCTTTCTATTTGACACCCTAAACAAATTCCTTCAGGGTCTCAATTACCAAAAAGAAAAAAGAACAAAAACAAATGGGAAAAGAGAACCTCGGAAAAACCAAAAAGAAAAGTGAACAATGACAAGAGATGAGAAATTAAATGTACTTTTTACCTTTGCACTGACCAGTATTCTTGATCATTTTGTCATACATTGCTTCGGCAACGGCCAGCTAGGGGTGGCAGTTCACCTGCATAACATGTGCATGACTAAATTGGATAGAATAGTTTAAACAGATGGGAAAACTCACAAATAGCTCTAAATTTCTTTAAATTACATATATATGGCAATTAGTATCTCTATCAATACAAATATGGCCTTTATAATTGAAATTACATATCCGGTGATGCACAAACTAGCCGAGTGTTACAACTTATAACTGAAATTCTCTCTAAATGGATATCCTATAACAACAGGAATAGGCTTTCCACCACCCTCGCCGTAATTTACTGGATGTTTCCAAGCACATTAACCTTTTCAGTGCAGAAGCAAAAAATTGAATAGATGACAACAAATGTGGACATATCATGAGGGCAAGGTTTGGCTGCCAACGAATTCTCTTCTGATGATTTCAAGCACCAGCTCATTCCATGTATCAACTGGGCCAGGCATGCACCAATGTAAGCAATCCTGTGGTGGGGGCTTCCCATCTGGGCCACGCTTTGTAATCTTATTTGGATCGGGGCTTCTATATGGGCCTGGATGCCCATCATGGCGGTACCCAAAGGCTTCGGTGATGTCCATCAATCTCAATTTTGATTTGTTTGTCATCTTCTTGATTGCACGATTAAAACCACTCGTCTGTTTCTCATGCATTATATTTGTAAAACCATTCTCCACTAATTGACCATCTAAAATAGGCCTTACCTTCCCAGTGCATGATCCTCCTGTATTCCAGGCACCACCCTCATAATGATCAGGTGAATAGGAGCGCACAATGGTCAGACCTGTGTAGTTTGGATGTGTACCAATGGAGGTGAGAATAGTTTCAACAGATATGCCAAAAGCTTCAATGTTATTTATTTTATTTGGTCTAGACTTGTTTGGCCACCACAACTGTCCTCCCATGATCTGATTGTTCAGGATATAGACTGATTGCTTAGCAAACCAGTGGCCGGAGGAGAGGACAATCACATCAAAGGTTGGGATCAATTCCATGAAGTTGTCATCAGGAGCATCAAGGTGGAGCTTGTCCACACCTTCTGGAGCAAAATCAAATGGTTCTGAAGTTTTGCGGACAAGCCACGATGACCATATCCGGACTATCATTGTTGATGTTGACCTGAAATAGTAACGCTGCATTCTTTTGTTTCCCCGATTTTTTGGAACTTCAACCTGAAAATATTCCATCATCACGAATTGAGATGATCAGCAGATAACAATATTAGGGAAGTGATCAAAGGAGATGATGATAAAAGTTATCTAGTTTTAGTGAACCCCACTACATAATTAGATTGGCCAGATCCAAGCTTATATGTTTAACACACTTAGAAGTCTTCTCACTTTTAAGGGTTGGAATACAAACTCCAAACTTCCAAGCCCATATCGTTAACCACCCAAACAAATGAAAATCGTTAACATTTAAATCCTCTAACAATGACAAAATGAATGAGTATTTTTTGTTCCTTTGATAAGTCAACGGAAAGATAAAATACTAAAGCACTGCATAGCTATTGAAAAGAACTAACCAAAGTAAGTTAATATAAATATATTCAACAAAGGGTGATGATGGGGTTTGAATACGAGACTCTGATACCATATTAACTACCCATCTACACTAATGCTACATTTGGTACCCATGAATGGAATGGAAGGAATGCCCATTTCAGCCATTCTTTAGTTTGGTATGTCTTGTAGAATGAGAATGGGCATTCTCTTGACAAAACCATTCCATTAGTAAATCTATGGAATGGGCATTCCATTCTCTAACAAAACTAAAAAAAACATTTTATTCTCTGTTTAGTGATGCTCTAACCAAACAATGGAATGGTAATGATCATTCCATTCCATTCTCATGTCATTCTCACCTTCATTCCATTCCATTCCCGTGTAACTTAAATATTATATCCTTCAACACGCCCCCTCACGTGTGGCCTTCTTTTTGGTCCAACACGTCAAACAATAATTTTAAATATGGGTGATGGTGAGGTTTGAACACGAGACATTTGGCTCTGATACCATGTTAACTACCCAAATACTCTAAAATTTTAATCTTTTAGAGCAATTGGCTGGTTCATCTCCCAACCCAGATTTCAACCAAAGCTAGACCAGAAAGTTTGAACTAGCAACTCTAGATAGTATTAATCAAAATAAACATATATTCTGTAGACAAGGGTAACCATGTTTCGACTAGCATGGTAAGTGATTGTTTCCTGTTTCGAACCCGAAACCAATGACGGACTTAGAGTTTCATGTGAGTGGGGGCGAAATTATAATATTCAAAATTTAAGGGTAGGCAAAGTAAGAAGAAAAATATTCAGCGAGGGTTTTAGGGGATTTTTACAAAGAATTCAGTGGGGGCAGAAGTGCAAATAAGTAAAACTTTAAGGTAAATAAGGTAAAAAAAAAAATCCAGTGGGGGCCATGTAGGTCTGTGCCTGCCCGAAACATCTATGTTACACGGTAGAGCAATCCAAACTTTGCACCTAGGCCCACTCTCAGACAAACATACACTTACAGAAATTATATATGTTATTTCATTTTTCAGGATTATCTTAAATTTTCCATACTGCATCATATCTTGATGCATTCTATCATCACCATATATTGGGTTTTCTATTTCTATCCCCAGTGTATGTAAATTTTCTTGACTAATAACCCCTTCCAATGTTGATTATAAAGGGGTATTTTCCTTCTGTTTCAACTCAAACATAAGGATTTCTGGTAAAGACGAAACTGTTATGTGAAACCTAACAGATACTTTATAAGAGAGACATACCCCTATCGCATAACTATCAACTACCGATACTCCTTAAATACTCGTGGATAAATGTCCGACATTTCTTAAATGTATTCTCAATTTTAAATTATATTTTTCAATTTATAACACGTATGCGGTAATACTATAATCACGTATCCAATATTTCTGGCATACTTAATAATACATTCTTAACAAGTTTTTTTTATAAAAAAAAATGTAACTATTTCAACAATATGATCAAAGTATAATACTTTTAAAAGAATTCAATTTTATTAAGTGCAAATTATATATTTTGTTTCAAGTGTCGCAAAAGGAACTCCTAGGATATATTAATAATTACATTTAGATTCATAATATATTAAAATTAACCAAATTATAGATTTTTGTTTATTCAGCAAAGTTAATGAAATGTATTTTGAGCACAGCCGTATATGACACATTATGGCAATCAAAGAATCCCTTAATTAAATATCACAAAAGCAAACCACTTAACCCCTATTATGAGAGAATTTTCCATCTTGCTGTTGATATCAGTATAAAAGAACTTATACATGCCTGCCAAAGGATGCACAGCATAGATTCCATCTGGTTCCGAGCAACTGAGTCACCAATGTAAGCTAGTGTCTTCCCTCTCATCAACTCCAAAAAATTCTTGGCATCAAATCGAGGGAGGTCACATTGTTCAGGTTTCCATCGCCAATTCTCGTATTCCTTGTCAGGCCTCCCATTTCCCTGGCAGTTCTGCATCTGCGTCAGAACGGGACACGAACCATTCGTGTATAGCGGTCCAGTTGAATCATATACCCATTTTCCATGGTACAAATCACATTCTATAAAACAAACCGCAAAGAGGCAAATCAAGAATTATAAAAGAAAATATAAAATAGCATATTTCCCTTACAAAGCAAAATCTTCTGGCAAAATGTGGTGTGCACAAAAAGTCACAAGGTTATTAGCAGTCAAACTATAAGAAGGGAAATTAACTTTCCTGTCAAGAATGAAATGATTTTCAGCAGTGGAGAAACCACAAATTAACTCTAGTGGAGCAAACGTGAAGATTAATATCAGTCTACCTTTGTCATTGTGCCTTTGGGTCTTAACTCCCCACTACCTTTAGGTCAAGGTTTCAAGACTGGTAGAGAGAAGAAAAGGAGAAAAAAGATAGTGACAAATAAAAAGTTAAAACAATATAAGAAATTCAAAAATTGATCCAAAATAGTAAGTAGTTACAAAACTTCAATACTGATCCTTATAGTCCTGTTCTTGATATTTTTTAGAAACTGCACAACAATCTGTCTCATTAATTGGCATTTAGTATGTATCTTTCAATATATACAGCAGAGTGAAGTTAAGTGGTTGAATTTCATAATGCAGGATTTTAAAGTTTATGCATTTACAAAATCACACTTGATGGTCAATCAGTGAAATCCTATATTTTTATACTTTTAAAAATTATCATTTTGATTGCTGCTCATTGAATTAGATGAACTCAAATGTCGTGCATTCCTCATGTCACAGTGTTCAATCATGAAATCTGGCACTCAGAAATGTGGGTCTTAATCAGTGTCCGCTAATAGATTTTTAAACTACATTATATAAATTACCTTAGTGTTCATAATTTGGTAGAATTTGACAAAATTCCCCAGAATATTCACTAAAATATAATCTGGATCCTAATTACTCATAATAATAATACGAAATAATGACCAAGATAAAAATAAAAAATTAATAATAAAAAAGGGGTTATCTCGACTGTAGCCCATGTGACCTAGCCTCCACCGAGATTTGAACCCTTGACCTCCCGTTTGAGAGAAAGGGTCAGGTACCGCTCGGCCATTAGGCCTTTGTTACTTCCCCTCTCATTGGCACTCTTAGACAACTCAGAAAGTTATGAGCGGAGGCTCGGCTGTGTCGATTGTAGCCCATGTGGATCTGCCACTGGTTTGCAGCTTACTATATACGAAACTATCACTTGTCACTTTAAAGTGTGTGCTCAATTCCAACCTATGTGCTTTTAGATCAATCAGTCATTAACCTCACTTTATGATCCAACTATTCTCAGTCAAAATTCCTAATTCTAATTTTATAGGAAACTATTGAACCACCCAAACAGTAAGTAGAATAGTTAGATTCCTTCCAAGTTCCAACTAATGGTCGATATGGTAAGAAGGAAGAGTGAGGCAAAAGGAGAGAAGTAGCAACGATTCCCTCCAGGTCCACCAAATTCATTCCATCACCTTTGGGCAGAAGAGGAAAGAAAAAAACGGAAGGAACTTCATATGTACCAAAATTATAATATAATTTTTTCTATTTACCAATATGTCCGTGTTCTGTTTTGGCCCATTCAAGTTCATAAAACACCTTCAAACTTCATATGTACCAAAATTATAATAAAATTTAGGAAAGGTTTCCTTCTTGTCAACCTTAAGAGGAGGAAAAGGCTAAGCAATACAATTAGCAAGTTGCCATCCTTAGAATTAGTATTATTAAGTAATTCTTTCACATGTTACAAGTTGGTATATAGAAAAAAGAGTACAACTAAAGGACCAGCTGCTATATTAAACAACAGAAATAGCAAGTTACCAGAAAACTAATAAATAAATCGTCTCAAATTATTCCAATTTAACGTACAGAAAAGGCTTTAATAGAAACAAAAAGAAAGGGAGACAAAAAAAAAAAACTAACCAGTACATATAAAACAAATGAAAAGAGAGTAAGATTATACCTGAATACACTGAACCATTCTTGATTCTGTTGACAGTCACAGGAGCTGCAGTTGGTGCACCATCCCTTATGGAATAAGATGAATTAGGGTTTCCATCATATGATCCCGTCTGTATAGAAGTGGAGTTATCTGGTAAAGACAGGGTGGGAATTTTTGCATTTTCAATGCCTCGTGTACCATTTGATGACACAGAACCTTCAGTTGCCGGTTTTGCATTTTCAGTGTCTCCTGTACCATTGGATGACACAGAACCTTCAGTTGCAGGTTTTGCATTTTCAGTGTCTCCTGTACCATTGGATGACACAGACCCTTCAGTTGTTTTCTCTTCCTGTGTTAAACCAGGAGACAATGTGGACACCAGTGCCAGTTGATCAGCCGTGTCCCTGGTGCTAGATATAATTGGAAGACCTGATGAATTCACTGATTCATTATCTCCCTGCAAACTAGATGGTTTCTCAATAGGCTGTTCTTTATCAATCTTGTCTACAGGCAGACTACTGCTTGGCCACGAAAAATTTGCTCTCGTTAAATTATTAATGCGAGTATAACGATGTTGTGGATCACCTAGAGGTTCATTCCCCCCCGAAATCCTTGAGTCAAAATTTTCCAAACTTTCGACCACATTCTTATCACGGCGAGAATCAATAACTGTTTCATTGGCCCTTGATACTGTATTCATTCCTCTTGCATAATCAATACTGTAGAAATACCCACGAACTGTGGACCCAATTGGTTGGGATACAAGAACCACCGAACCCAACATTAAGAACATAGCAAGTCCTCCTATTGAAGCTGCAATTGAGAAAAAAGACTTTCGATGCGCCATAGTCTGAGACACCTTGGAAGATGCCGAACTCATGGCTTTCCAAGATCAGCTAAATTCCACAAAACACATGGGGTTCCTAGTACTACCCGAAGTACTTGAAGATCTCCTTACACATCAATGAACTTCCAAAATGTAAACTGCTAGCCAGATTTAGAGAAAAACTTTATCCTACTTCCAAATAAAAAACTTGAGAGAGAGATCCAAAGAGACTTCAACAGTATATTTCTTTCGAGAAACAGCTTAATATGTTTTGGAGATCTAATGTTGTTCAAAAAAAATTCTCTGAAAACCCAGTATTCACAAGATGCCAAGTGATTTTTCTGATTTTTCACCAAAATCAGCGATACTACCTCGAAATCTCCTTCTGGTACATAAAGAATCCCTGAAAAAGCATTTGTTGCACAATTTTTCCAAGCATTAAAAAGCTAGTAACAAATGACCAAAGCATCAAATGGTAAAACATTAAAACTGCATCAAACAGGCAAAAAATAAAATAAATCCACCAAACTGAACCTAACCCCACGTTCGGTTGAAGAGAAAATAAATCAAAATTCGAACAAGGGTATTTTCTATTTTCTGATACTCATGATAAGTCACACTGCACACTCAAGTAATCCTAAATTCAACTTCTCTGTTAGGTACCTAAAATGGAAAGTCACACTCCACATTCAAGTAACCTATTCAACTTCACTGCTTGAATAAATTTCACAATTTCTCAACATTCCAAACGACAACAGCAACTGTCTGGAATTTCCTGCTTTTTCCACCACTTTCTCGGCAACCAAACACAAGCCACGATTTGGCCATAAACTATCAATTATCACAAAGATCTTCGAAACTAAATTCAAATTTTCTTAGTCATTTGAGACCTAAGCTGAAAACTCAAGAATCCTAATTTCAACCTCCCAGCTCAAGAATAATCTAACAGTTACTGAAAATTTGAAACGACAACAGCATCAGCCTGGAATTTCTAACATTTTTTTCCATCGTTTTCTCGACAACCAAACAAAAGCTACAATTTGGTCATAAATTTTCGAAAATAAAAAATTAAAACAAAAATTAGACCGAAAGCCAAAAAATATACGAAGATCTCCGAAACTCATACCATTGCTAACGAAACGAAGCTCCAGAAGTGCCAAATCGCTCGGAAATTTAAATGCGATGAATCAAAACAGCAAAATCATACAATTTGGTGGTAGAGATACAAATCCGTCTACATATTTGTATATGTATATGTATATGTATATATGTGTGTGTGTGGCGAAAGTGGAAGAGTAGTGTGGAAATGGATGAGTCGTATTGGATCCGGTGAGAAATTTAAATACTCCAATATTATACTCCTAACTGAAAATTAAAACGACTTCGAGTATTTAACGGCCCATTTTAATTTTTAAATTTAAGTGTTGATCTTCACATTTCGTTTTTTTTTTTTTTTCAAGTAATATATATATATATATATATGTGTGTGTGTGTAAAATACAAAAAAATCATATAATTAGACCAAATAGGGAAAGCTGTCCTAACAACAGCTGTCCATGCACGGTGCACCCACTCTAGACGATTTACTAGTGGGTTGAGTATACTCGTAGATCTAACTAAGATCTCACGGTTACATCTCCTCCCCACTTATCCAATGCGATTGACATTTGTGTATATATATATATGGATTAATTTCAAAAAAACCGGTCTACTATTAAATTTAATTAACTAACTCATTCTCTATCTGAATTGCGATTTATATTTTTTAATTTAATCAACTAACCCCTCTCATGTCCGAATTATCCACTATACTTTTCAATTTCAATTGTCCCCTTCCCTCAAAAAATATATATATTGAAATTTGAAAATAATATATAAAATTCGAAAATAATATATTAAATTCTGAAAAATATATATAACTTTATAAAAATATATATAAATTTCAAAAAACATATATAAATTCGAAATAAATATATAAAATTCTAAAATAATTTATAAAATTCGAAATATATATATAATTCGGAAAAATATATATAAAATTCTGAAAAAATATATAAATTCTAAAAACATATATATTTTGAAAAAATATATAAAATTTGAAAAAAATATATCAATTTCAAAAATATATATATTTCAAAAGAAAATTTGAAAAAATATATAAATTTAGAAAAATGTATATATATATATATTGGTAAAATGTCATATCTTTTATAATAAAGTGAATCAAACTACTTACCACCAACATTAATTAATGGTCTTATTTTATATATATATTTTAAATATATATATATTTCCGAAATATATATATATATATATATATTCGAAATTTATTTGATGTTTTCAAAATTTATATGATATTTCTAATTTTATAAAAAAAAATCAAAATTTATATATTTGTTTCAAAATTTATATATTTTTTTGAATTTTATATATATTTTTAGAATTTTAGATATTTTTTCCTAATTATATATATATTTTTTAATTTTATATATATATTCAAAATTATTATTTTTTTGAAGTTTATATTTGTTTTTCAAATTTTATATTTTGTTTTGAATTTTATATATTTTTTTCAAATTTATTATATTGTTTTCAAATTTTATATGTATTTTTTTGAATTTTATATATATATATTTGAAATTTAATATATATTTTTTGAATTATATATATATTTTTTTTGAGGATGAGGGGCGATGTGATTGAAATTGAAAAGTCTAGGGGGCAATCCGGACATAGGAGGGTAGGGCTGCAAACGAACCGAGCCGAGCCGAGCTTTGGAATGTTCAAGCTCAGTTCATTTACTAAACAAGCCTAGAAAATGTGTTCAAGCTCGACTCATTTGCTTAACCAACGAGATCGAGCCGAACGTCAGATTCAACGAGTCGAGTCCAAGCTTGCTCACGAATGACTCATTTCAGTTGCAACATATATTACTCTTGACAATAACCGTCTGGATTGAGTTGTTGCATGTCTTTTTTTAACATATTTTCACTATTACAATTTTTTATGAATGATTTTTATGGTATGACCACATAAGTCTTATAATCTTTTCTCAATACTCTTCACAATTTATTTAACTTGAACATTTTCTTTTGTCGAATATGAGATAATTTTACTATTTAACTTAGACGAGCCTGTTCACGAGCCGAACTTAGTAATGTTCAAGCTCGGCTCGTTTAGTAAACGAGCCTAAAAATTATGCTCAAGCTCGGTTCGTATACTAAACGAACAAACACGAACCGAACTCTTAACGAGCCGAGCCCGAGTCTGTTCATGGACAGCTCAGTTCATTTACAACCCTATAGGAGGAGTTAGTTGATTAAATTAAAAACCATGTGGGGCAATTTGGACTGAGGGGGTTAGTTGAATAAATTCAATAGTAGAGGGGGATTTATTAAAATTAACCATATATATATATAAGGTTAATTTTATCTTAGACTCCCTTAAATTTGCCCTAATTTCAAATAGGCCCCTCAATTTTTAATATTCCCACCTAAATGCCCTCAAGCTAACTCTCGACTATTTACCCAACAGAATACTGTGAATTTATGTTTTTGCCCTTCATTATTTATTTTTTAAAAGTCATATTTTGGCAAAATAAGGGTAAAATTGACCATTTGCTCACATTTTGTTTGACATTAACAAATTTCATTAGTTAATTAATGATCAATTAACGAAGAGGTCTAATAAATAAAACGTCACAAACTTCAAAAAGTTTGAGTGGAATTAGGACAAACGTGAGAAGAATAGGTGGAATTATTCCAAAATTATTTATTGATGGGTAAGTTTAGTTTGGGTTGTATTACACCAATTTCAATTATTATTGGATTTGATTATTATCCTTTTTTTAATAATCATATTTTATGACAAATATATATAGAAAATAGGATGTATTTATGTATGAGAATAATTACACTACGAAGAGACTATTTTAAATATGTTCACTAACATACAGTAATTTATGTTATCAACTTTAAACAAACGGCAACTAACTTTAGTACGAATTAGAGTGAAATTAATTGTTCTTGTGGCATGATAAATATAAAAATATATATTATAAAAACTGTGATGGCTATGATGGTTAAAGTAAAGCAAAATTGTTTTTTTCCTTTCTCTTCTAACCAAAAAAAATAATCTATGTTTCTTTTCTTCACTTTCACTTAATCGAACAAAAGTAGGGAAACACCCAAAAAAAAAAAAATATTATCCAGCCATTGAGTTCTCTCTTCCTTTTAGTTATTTTCTTTGTTACTGAAAGAAGCATAAGAAGGTAAAAACAAACATAAAAAAAATTGTATGGTTAAATTATAGTTTATTTTCTAGCTTTTAAAAAGTGCTTTCACGTTTATCGGTTGGTTTGTTTCTATATTTTCCATTTTTTGTGGGGCACAAACATGTATTGTCTTTTAGAATATTTAATTCAAATTTGTCAAGAAATATAATTTTTTTCTTTGATATTATCTTCATTACAAAAATTGTATGTAGTTTGTTCAGAAAAGTTACAACCAGTCAGCTAAAAAAGCTTTTAAGTATAAAACTCTTAACAGAACAATAATAATGCTATCAAGGGTATTGTAATTTTTTTTTGTAGAAATTCGGAACCATACAAATTAATATTCACACATTCGCACACATTGAAAAGGTAAAGGCAATATATTATTACCTTCACAATTTATAAATAAGAAGGCTTGAAACCTCACCATTTGACTTTGAAAGATATTAAATATATATGTATATACTATTATAAAAGTGTAACTATTTATTAATATTTCTATAATTTTTTACTCTCTTTTTTTAAATAATAAAACATTAAATGACCTCCTATTTAATATTTTTAAATATTGACCTTTCTAATTTTCCTTATTTAATGGTTACAATGACTAAAATTTTATAACATAATTAGGAGTTATAGAAATTTAATTTTTATCTTACTTTAAATTAAATATATTTTCTTCAAACATAAACTATTATATACTCGAAAGGTCATTTACTTTGTTTCCCTTTATATATTAACAAGGGCATTTATTAACAATCTCATTTAAAAAATATTTCTAATATATCTTAATTATATATATATATATATATATATATATATATTAATAATACTTAGTTACTTGATTTTACAACTATCTAATCACTCTCTGATGTCCTCTCCTATATATATTACCACAAGAGTTCTTATAGGATGGTGTAAAGAAAAAAATAACATTGATCTCCTTTTCAATTCTTACACCTTGTACCATATTTTTCTCAATAAAAATTTATTTCAATTTCATAACCTCTAAGTTACAATGTACAACCCAAATGTCTAATGTTCAAGTGGTATTTGTTCTTACTTCTAAATGGGAGGTTAAAAGTTCGAGTATCAGTATAGGCAATGTGTGTGAGTAAGGTGTGTGAGTATGGTTAACTTTCAAAAAAATTAAATTATTTAAATAAAACCTGTCAATTGAGTATATGTTGCAAAAAGAAGCTCCTTATCATATCATTTCGTGAAAATTAGTCATTTGATAATAATTTTATTCCACCTATGTTATTTCAGTTGTTCAAAGATATATATATTCTTTTGTAAAAATATAAGACTTTTTTTTATACAGTTTTGGCTATTTCTAAAAAAAATAATTAGTGAAAAAGAAAAATAATTAAAAGTGAATATAATATACTCTCTTACCTTCCCAATTTCAGTTTTGACAAGTCTTCTTTCTCAAACTTTCAATTATCTATATATATCTCTACATATCTACGTACTATTATAAAAGTGTAAGCATTTTAAAATATTTCTGTACATTTTTTCTATTTTTCAAATTACCTACTATTTAATATTTGTAATTCTTATATCTAAATTTAGATTTTATCATTGAATGCAAATTATTAATACCTTGACGATTCTTGACCTTTGGAAATTTCAGTTATTTAATAGTTAGAATGATTAAAATTTTAAATTCACATCTAATTTAGGAGTTATAACATTTCCATTTTTCATTCAATTGTAATTTTTGTGATATTTAGCGACTATAGATATAATTTTGTTTCTTTCTCTCTTAAAACCTCTTATGTGCCTATATGCATTACAATCTTTCAAAAATAGTTTCATATAATTTTCACTTTACATATCAATTTATATTTTCTAAATATATTAATCTAAATTTATATTTATCATTTAATATAAATTATTAGTGTTTAAATCATCGTTTGTGCTAGTTCATTACAAAAAGACTATCCTACGTCTTCTATTAAATTTGTTTTGATTATATTAGAAACCTTAAATGTATTAAAGCAAATATGTCATCAAAGTAAGTAATTAACATCGGACCAAAACCAATTATTTTTATCATTTTCATGCGGAAAATAAAATAGGGTGAAGATCTTAGTAACCGAAAGAAGGGTGGCTAGATGAACCCTTCTTCAGCCTTGGTCATTCAGGGGAGAGTTCGGGGTGAGGTGGCCCTATAATTCCTTTTTTGATACTTTATTTTTTAAATAATGAACTTATCATTAAACATAATTTCATTTAAAAAATATAATTTATTATCCTAAGTTAAATTTTTTTATGCTAAATAAAACTTGTTTTCATAATACATATTCATAATTTATACATTACTAATAATAATCACTTTGCTTTTTTTTTTCTTCATATTATACATAAGTAATATTGTGTAATTACTCAATCATATTAAATTTTTAATTGAATAAACTAAATACATTATTTAATTAATAAAAAAAATTGATTGACCATTTGATATAATTGCTATTAAAATTATGTGTAAATTTATATAATTTTTAATGGATAATATGTTATCAAATTGATATACTTATTTCATAATTTATATTAATAAAAAATTGCATTAAATATAATGCATAAAAAATAATATTTTAGTCATTGATGAAAAAAATTAAAGATATTGATATATTTTGCACCAAAATATAATATTTTAAGAAATTTATTGCATAAATTATAATTCATGAAATTAATTCAAAAGTTTCAACATAGTTAGAGGAACAAATCAGACATACAACCAAAACAAACCAGAAGTTTTGTTGTGTCTTGTGTGGTATGTTTAGTTAAAAAAGAAATATTGATGGTAACTTTAACTTTGGAGGGCAATGTTTGAACTTCTTCTCTAGGGAGGTAACTTTTTCATGGATATACATTCAGTCAGGTCACTCTCTGACTGGAACGGACCAGTCAGCCTAGTCAGCAGAGGTGGGTCCCACAAAGTGGAGCTTGTTTTGTATAATTTTTACATCCGTATAATTGAACAGTATCCGTATAATGAAATAGTAAAAGTCAACTTAGACCCACATGTGCAAAATCCATTCCCGGTTTGAATTTAAAATTTCAGAAAAATTCAAAAATCCCCCCAAATTGAGATTTAGGTCAACAGTGAGGAGGAGGAAATAAATATATATACATCTCTGGAAAAATAAAGAAAAAACTTTGTAAACCAAAATCCAATCAGGAAGAATCATATTTCATGAAATCCAAACTTCATGAAAGTTGCAGATGAGATTCATAATGCCCATTTTCGAACTCTTGAGACATTCCAGTGAAATGGTTGCCACTTTCCCCAATTTGTTTATGCTGAAAATCAGTAATGGATATGCATTCAGTCAGGTATGATTCTCTCCACCATACCCATTTGAAAAATTCCCACTTTGTCTAATTGGGTTATTCTGTTTTTCTTCATCCTCCACCGTAATATTATGTGAGGGCAAATCTGTCCCCCAGAATTCAGCTACACCATACCCATCAGAAACATTCCCAATTTGTTCAACTAGGTTGAGCTGAAATTAATTTATAGGGTTTTGTCCACCGACCCTGGTAGAGCTTTGCCTCAACCCAGTTGAATTTCGTCCATAAAATCCATTCGAGTGTGGCTGAAAATCTTCATTATTGAATCTAATTCCCCAATCTCGAGCATACCCATTTGGTTTTTGATCCAAGTCTATTATAGGGTTCTGGTTGTGAGCGTAAAACTGAGTATGGTTTTGCTGATATTGTACATCAGGGTTTTGGAACATATCAGTGGAATCTATACATTGGAAAAGAAGGAGTATCGACCTAGCTCCTAATGAGAGATGAGATTCGTCGAGTCGCAAGCTAATCTGAGTATGGAGTTTGGTTAGTTTTTATTTGTTTTTGTAGTGCAATTAATTCCTTGCAGATTGGGTTGCAATTAATTGATATTGTAGTTTAGGGTTTTCTTGTAGATTAGTTAATTGGTTTGTTCATGAACTCTTCACCCCTAATTATATTCTTGTTCGTTTCAGATTGATGTTATATATTTTGTATTGAGAGTGTAGAAACTTGAAGGTGAAAAAGAGTAATAGCTCATTATATTACAGAGGGATAAAAATTATTCTGATAACATTGCACGTATAATTTACATAAGTTGTTCATTTTCTACTACAACTTTACACAATCTAATTTTTCAATAGTGAAATTTGTATGTTATTTGCCTATTGATTTGAATTTGATAAATGTTGTGTGTTATTGCGTTTTTGGGTTAGTTTAGGGTTTGGTTGGTTAGTGTGATCTAAAAATTATTGTCGAAATTTTTTAACATATAAAACCATCGATAATTTCATAAATCGGTGAAATTTATCCATTGTGAAGATGAATTTACGCTTGTGAGCTTAGTTACTTGTTTATATAGTTTGGATTCATTCAATTGTAGAACATCATGGAAGTGAAAAAGAGTAATACCTCATTATGTTGTAGATTGATAAAAATTATTATTATAAACAATGTTTTTGACGTTGGAATTATGTACAATCTAACCCACGAATGTTATTTTATTTTAGGTATTTTATACCCTTAGTACAGTCTTCGACATTAACAAACATATAGTAACCTGAGTGGCTGATTATTTTTAGTTATATTGAATTTTATCTTTAGCAATTCGAGGCTTTATTTACATGTTTGTTTCATCTTAAAATATATAAAAATCTATTATCTGCTTTGTTTTTAGGAAAAAAATTTTAACTCATACATATCATATATAATCTGATTATTCACATACAAAACCCTAAAAAAATTGAGTATTTCGTGAAAGTTATCAATTTTGAAGATAAAGTTACGGTTGTGAGCTTAATTACTTCTTTATATAGTCTTGGATTCATTCAATTGTAGAATATCATGAAGGTGAAAAAGACTAATACCTCATTATGTTGTAGAGGGATAATAATTATTGTTATAAACAATGTTATTGACGTTAGAATTATGTACAACCTAACCTACAAATGTTATTTTATTTTAGGTATTTCATATCTTTTGTACACTCTTCCACATTAACATTCATATAGTGAATATACATTCAGTCATGTTACTCTCTGACTGGAACTGGCCATTCATCCAAGTCAGCAACCCAGACAGCATTAGTGGCCCCACAAGCCAAGACTTGGTCTGTATAATTTCCTCTTCAGTATAATTGAATAGTTAATGTATATCAGAACCCTAAAAGTCAACCAAGCCCCGCGCGCAAAACCCTTCCCAGTGTCAAATTTAATTTTCGGCAGAAATAAAAAATCCCCCAAATTTTAGTTATAGGTTTAGGGTGATGAGGAGGAAATAAATATATATACATTTGTGAGAATTAAGGAAAAACTTACCCCAACCAAAATCCAATCCCGAACAGTAAAATCCAATCCAATGCAGGCTTCATGAAGGTTGCAGATTCGATTCGTCCATAAATTCAGCACATTGAATGGAATCTATACAATATTGCGGGAAAAGGAGTATCGACCTAGCTCCTGATGAAATTAGGCAAATGATTAGTGTTTATTTGTTTTTGTAGTGCAAATAATTTCTTGGAGATTTGGTTGCAATTAATTCATAATGTGTTTTAGGGTTTTCTTGCAGATTGATTTGTTCCAGAACTTTCACCCCTAATTATATCGTTCTTCGTTGTATGAAGGCGTTATCTATTTTTGATTGAGAGTGATTGGTGTTATGTAATTTTTATTGACAGTGTAGAGACGTGAAGTTGTGGTATTTAGATTTGTTGCAGGTACTGTTATCCGTTTAGGGTATATATGGTTTTGGTTTTACGTTCTGCCTCATGATTCAAGTGTTTATCTTAGTTTGTTTCATCAGTATGGATTTTCATTTGTTGGAAAGCAGTTGGTGTTGAATATGAATATTAGTGCTGCCTTATAACATTACACGTATAATTTACAGAAGTTGTTTATTTTCTGTTACAATTTTACACAATCTAATTCTTCAATAGTGAAATCTGTATGTTGTTTGCCTATTGATTTGAATTTGTTAAATGTTGTGTGTTTTTAAGTTGTTTGGTTACTGTGATGTTAAAAATTTTGTCAACATTTTTTTACATATAAAACCATCGATAATTTGACCATTCCTTGAAAGTGATCCATTTTTCAGATGAAGTTATGCTTCTGAGCTTAGTTAGTTCTTTATATAGTTTGGGATTCATTCAATTGATAAATTACGTCATTCTTGATGATTCAAGTGTTTGTCTTACTTTGTTTGATCTGTGTGGATTATTATTTTCTATGTGTATGGTTGTTGTTGAACATGATTATTATTGGTGAGCGTCGTTCTGCCTATGGTGGGTGTTCAATATGAATATTAGCGATGCATGTATAATTTAGAGAAGTTGTTCATTTTCTATTAAGGGGGAGTTTGGTTAGCGTGATCCCCTAAACGATGTATAAAATTTTTCACATATAAAACCCCCAAAAAATTGACTGTTCCTTGAAAGTTTTCCATTATTTAAGATGAAGTTACGCTTGTGAGCTTAGTTACAAATTTATATAGTCTTGGATTCATTCAATTAAAAAAATACGTCATGCCGGATGATTCACGTGTTTCTATGTTGATATGTTCGATCAGTGTGGGTTTTTGTTCCTTGTATCTATGGTTGATGTTGAATATGAATATTATTCATGCTGAATAGGAATATTGTTGATGAGGATCGTTCTGCCTATAGTTGGTGTTGAATATCAATATTAGCGATGACTTATAACATTGCACGTATAATTTATAGAAGTTGTTCATTTTATATTACAACTTTACACAATCTAATTGTTCAAAATAAATATTTATGTTCTTTTATTTGGATTTCTTAAATATTGTGGGTTTTTATCTTTTTTACTTACTTTAGACTTTGTTTGGTTTCTGTGATCCCCTTCTTACTGTCAATAATTTTTGTCATATAAAACGCATGGAATTTTTAGTCTTCCATGACAGTTATCCATTTTTAAAATGAAATTACGGTTGTGAGCTTAGTTAGTTATTTATATAATCTTAGATTCATTCAATTGTATAACATCATGGAGTTGAAAATGAGTAATATCTCATGAAATTATAGAGGGATAAAATTTATTCTTATAACATTGCACGTATAATTTACAGAAGTTGTTCATTTTCTATTACAACTTTACACAATCTAATTCTTCAATAGTGAAATCTGTATGTTCTTTGCCTATTGATTTTAATTTGTTAAATGTTGTGTGTTCTTACGTTATTTTGGTTAGTTTAGGGTTTGTTTGGTTAATGTCATGTAATAAATTCTGTCGAAATTTTTTAACATATAAAACCATCGATAATTTCACCATTCCTTGAAAGTGATCCATTTTGAAGATGAAGTTATGCTTCTGAGCTTCGTTACTTGTTTATATAGTCTTGGATGCATTCAATTGTAGAACATCATGAAGGTGAAGAACATGCATACCTCATTATGTTGTAGATGGATCAAAATTATTCTTATAAACAATGTTATTGACGTTAGAATTATGTACAACCTAACCCACAAATGTTATTTGATTTTAGGTCTTTTATAGCCTTAGTACAGTCTTCGACATTAACAAACATATAGTAAATTGAGTGGCTGATTTTTTGTAGTTATATTGTATTTTATCTTTAGCAATTCGAGGGTTTATTTACATGTTTCTTTCATTTAAAAATTTATATAAAGTTGTTATCCGCTTTGTTTTTAGTAAAATATTTTAAACTCACACATATCATATATTATGTGATTAGGGTTTATATGTGCAAAAATTAGTGACTAAAATTAATTAATTGATCATGTATATAAAGCCTTTATCCTGTTATTGTCTTGGTTTTGAGGAAATTATTTATATGACTTATACATGCTTATGAGATATATCTGATTACAAAATATATGTGAAAAAATTAATGAAGTAAATGTATTTCTTGAGCATTCAATAAAATGCATTTGTACCAAAATTAAGAATAATATAGTGCGTAATTTAAAGGGTTTTTTCATATGTATAATCATTTTGTTTTCTCTTTTATGGTATGGAAGACAAAATTAAATTCTTACTGGTTCATTGCATTTGCTTCCATTTAATGTAATGAAATACATGCTGGAAAGTTAGTTTTCGTCTTCTTTTCGTTAAATTTTCCAGTTTTACTTTCCATCATATTTCCGTCTATCAAACGGACTCATAACATTTGAAATTAAGCTTTTCTTTCCTCCAGAGAGCGATGGTTTACCTTTATATAACCTTTCATTTACCTACCTCTTTTTCTTATTATATATATTGCTCCTATATTCCGTATCGAAACTGTTCAATATCTGTTGACATATTGAGAATATACGGATATTGATTTTTGTACTCCAGTTGTAACTAATACGGTTATAATTGATTGTACCTGGATGAAAAAATGGATGCTCGTGGTCGATAATAATTGGTTAATGGATGAAAAAATAAACATAAGCTTTTCATGCCTTCAGATTAAGAATCTTGTACCTCTAATCTTTTCTTTCGGCCACTAATATTCCCTGTATGCCTCTTTCTTTGGCATTGTTGAATATACTTTGACAATATTTATTACACGTTAAAATTTATTGCACTTTTAGTTGTAAGTAATATGATTTGGTTATATATTTCATTGATGCAGCTCCTAATTTAGTTGAGTATTGTTGTGGGAGATAAGAGTTAGATAATGGACGAAGAAATCAACAGCCAGGTTAATGTCGTTGAACAAGTAAATGGGGCTGATCTTCTGGATGGTAAACCATGCATCGGAATGTGCTTTGATTCCGAGCAGCATGCATATGAGTTGTACAATGGTTACGGAGGTAATATAGGATTTAGTATCCGTCGCGAGTGGGGCAATCCTAGTAGGAAGGCCGGAGATCAGGGGCCACAATCTGAAAGGAAACTAACTTCAAGGTTATTTGTATGTTCAAAGGAGGGTATAAGAAGAAGTTCCAAGGCACGGAAGAAGAAGAGTCTTAGAGCTGATACACGAACGGAATGCCTTGCACGTATGGGTATAAGCTGAGATTCTAGTTTAAGGAAGTATGTGGTCCATAAATTCATTGAAGAGCATAACCACGATCTCATACCGAGCAATTTGACCCACATGTTGCCCTCTCAACGGAAAATCCATAGTGTGCAAGCAAGTCAAGTTGAGATGGCTGCTGATTGTGGTATACCCTTACGGCAATCTTTTGAATTATCGTGCAGACAATCGGGTGGGAGAGAATGTGTGGGGTTTTCCAGGGTTGATGTCCAAAATCATTTGAGGACAAGGAGGCAGAAGGATCTGGAAAGCGGGGAAGTTGGTTGGCTTATGAACTATTTTGAAAAGCAGCTTGTTGTTGATCTTAGTTTTGTGCACGCTGTCCAGCTCGATGTTACTGACATGATAACTAATATTTTCTGGGCAGATTCGAAGATGGTATCCGACTATGCTGCTTTTGGAGATGTTTTGTCCTTCGATACCATTTACAAGATTGTACAATGTAACAGACCATTTGCTGTATTCATTGGCTTAAATCAACACCGTCAGACAACGGTTTTTGGTGCTGCATTGATGTACGACGAGACGGCTGATTCCTTTGCGTGGTTGTTCGCTACATTCTTGCGGTTCATGTGCGATAAAGCTCCAAAGACCATTTTTACCGACCAAGACGCAGCAATGGCCAAGGCATTGTCACGGGTCATGCCCCATACCACCCACCTTCTCTGTTGTTGGCACCTCATGCAAAAAGTACACAAGCATGCGGGTGCGAAACAGGTGGATAAATTTACGGTTAAGGGGACAATTTCTCATTTAATGTTTGGGGTGGAGGATGTAAAGGAGTTTGATGTCAAGTGGGATGTGATGGTCAAATTGTTTGGATTGCAGAACAATAAATGGATTGCAAATATGTATGATTTGAAGCATGTTTGGGGAAAGGCATATGTAAAGGGTGTATGGACTGCCGCAATGCGTAGTACTCAAGTTAGCGAGAGTTTCAACGGTAGGCTGAAACAGTACCTTGCTCGGCAATATGCGTTACCCGAATTCTTCCAACATTTTGATACATTGTTGTATGACAAGCGTTATAAAGATCTGGAAGCAGAGTATGGGTTGTTGCAAAAGCTTCCCAACATAGCAAATCCATGCATGCTTCTGACTGAAGCCGGAAAGGTGTACACGAGTAAAAGTTTTGACAGAGTCGAGGCAGAATACATGAAGGCTTGCATGAATGCTCAGATTGACACTGCGTTCCGCGATGACGAAAAGGGGTATTGTCTTTATGAAGTTGGTCAATCTGATAAACCAACCAAACATGTGGTTACGAGAATTCTGCTGGATGACCACCTCACGTGTTCTTGCATGAAATTTGAATCTGAGGGTATTATGTGCATGCATACCCTCAAAGTCATGAAAGATATTCTGAGAGTGCATAAAATTCCACAACGCTACATTTTGAAAAGGTGGACCAGAAATGCGAAGGAGGACAACCTACAAGAACTCGTTCGAAATGATGTTTGTACCGATGAAAGACTGGAGAAACAAAGAAGGCATAAAATCCTTTGTCGATCTATGATTGAAGTAGCCAACATTGCCAACGTATCATCCGAAGCTTTCGAAACTGTTATGGCCTTGGTTTTTAAGATGAAAACAGTTGCTGAGCAAAGTCTTCTACGTCGCCACACCCACCCACTGGCCATTCCACCCACTAATGTTGGTGTCAACATATCCGAAATTTTGCCTCAGAATTCCCATGCCAATACTTCCACCGTTGCTAAAGCAAAGGGTATAGCTGTCAAAGACAGAACTAAAGGGCAGAGACGGAGGCTAATACCTACCATTGAGAAGGTTATGAAGAAGAAAAAACAGCCCGTAGCAGCAAAGGTATGTATTCGGATCTTATTGCATGAAACTGCAATAAAGAAAATGTATTAGTAGAGGGAAATTGTCATTGTCGTTTAAATATCTTTTGGAAATGGTAATTTGCGAATGTGGATTTACGGAAATTGGGAATTATATCAAGGGTTTATTATAACATGCTTAGTTCTTGTAATTACATCCATTATTTGCTAAAATATAATCCTGTTGCATCAGATATCAAGCCCTGACATCGCTTCCGCCACCTCAGATTTCTTATCCAGCTTCAACTCACCATCATCTGAGTTCACAGAACTTACCAAAGTAATTCTTATATATTCCTTCTATGCATGTCAGACCTCATATTTATTGCTTGCATTATCTCGGTTCATGTAGTTTTGTACAAAATATTTACCTCTGTAATTATGTTGAGCTTATCTTCTTCCCCATTTTAGGTTACGGAGAATCCAGAGTATTCATCTGACCCCTTTGTACAATTTATGGCCTACGAACTTCCCTCTCTTCCACCTACTCCATTGGACGCTCCCATCGATGAATCAATTCCTTTAACCATGAGAGAAGAGGTGTTTTTCAATAATGTATTGGTTTCAATTTGCATATTATTTCTACTGCCATCACTTACACAATATTTTACCGTTTGTTTTCTCATATTTGCGTCATTGTTTTCCCTTTAAGGTCAATGATAATCATGTTAGATCACATGAACGTATGGAAACCAATTTCCCTCTTGCTGTTCATGCCCCTTTAGCCCCTCCATCGTGCGTTGCTGTTTTGTTATCAGATCACTCAATTGCCGTAACAGTTGGAGTAGAGGTAGTATTTCCTTCTGTCTCTTTCACCATATGCTTTGCTCTACATATATGCAATATTTTCTTATTCAACTATGTTTGCAACCCAAATTTTTATGACCTTATAATTTTATCGCTCTCTGCTGTGTTTCAGGAAACCCAATCTCAGTCCAATTCAAAGTCAATTCAAAGCAATTTATTTGGTCGTGGGTTTCGAAGCCCTGGCTCCAATGGCACAAACATTCCAATTCTTTTTACTGATGAGTCAATGGGTGTTAACAACCTGCATCAGGTATTACCGCCATTACATTTCATGTTTGCTTACTTATGTTCCTGCACATTTTTTTATGAAGCTTGTCGTGCTGCTCTACTGAAATGATTTATCTTGTATTTTTTTAAAAACTAATTCACCCAAATATTTAATTTTGTGTTTTCTTACAATGAACAGCAGTCTGCTTTAGGATTGAGCCTTCTAAGCACTCCCTCTTCTTTCGAGGGGTCGACAACCCTAAATCATGTAAGTAATTTCAATCCGATAATTTTCTGTACACAGTCCCCTTCGAAATACTAGTATTTTCTACATCGACTCCCAATCATATCTGTTGATATTTGTTTCGTCCAGGGTCCCCTAATGTGAATAACCTTTGGCGGTAAAACTTCAATTTTCCCGGACACCATTATCATTCACCCAACCCAATTTCATGTGAGTAACGTGAATCCGATACTTTACTGTTCATAATTCCCTCCAATATACTAACTTCCACATTCACTCCGATTTATTATGTGTTCATATTTGTTTTCAGCCAGGGTCATGAAATCTCAACGGCCTCTGGTGGTAAAACATCAATTTATCGGACACCATTGTAATTCACACAGCGGATGACAACCGGGAGCACAAAAATAGGCAGAATAAGTGTTTGATTCACCAGATATATGAATATATAGCAGTTGTAATGTAACAATTTACTATACTACACCATGTCCCTAGGTAGCCATGAGTTGAATGATTTAATAAATTTCAATCACACTTGAAACATGACCTGGGAGGATTGAAGCTTTCATAAAATTTGTACCTTGACTTCTCTGTAAGGTTTGAATTAACTATTTATTCAGTACACATCTGGTTTTGGACAGCCACATTCTACGGAAGTGCACTAAGAGCGGGTTCCAATGAAAATTTTATGAAGGCGAGTATATAACAACGATTAATAGTCTTCAAATAATTGGGTACAAATACCATATCTCAGTAAAATTGTATAAGGAATCTATGACCATATCAAATTCTCAACACTCTACCGTTATCAATAACTCAAGTTTGTTTTTGCGACTACATTTGTTTCAACTTGCTTCTTTGGGTTTGAATTTTGTCTGCATTACATGTTAGACGGGGAATATTTAAATAATGTTACAGTGGAATAAATTTGATTTCTATTTTTTTAGGGTAAATGGCTTCAGAATTCCCCTTTTTCCCCCACAATCACCTTATTTCATAAAACTAGCAATAGTTAAGAATATATATACATATATATATATCGAAAATAATGTATGCTTCAGTAATATAATGTGCTTGGAAGTGGTTGTTACGTCATTTAATTGTACTTAAATTTCGTGAGAAAAGTAAATATAGTTATTATCATGGCAAGTGGAGGTTAGATTGCACTTATTATGCAGTGGAATATTATGTGAAATTGAAAATAATATATAATCCTCTGGTTGTTAAATCAATTTATTATTCAACAACCGAAATATTTAAAGGACCCCTCATCACTATATTTATATGTGCGATTTAAGTAGAAAAAAGTAACTATGTAAGATAAAGTTATAGTATAATGTAAGATAAATATGTCAGCCATAAGTATACAAATATGTTGACTGTTCGAGCCATTAAAATGAAGAGATGAAAATTTTTTTCCCAATTATTCTATATGAACGTTAAGCTCGATATTTCCAGCAAAAATAACAGTGCATGTGGAATTATTCGTCAATGTTTGACTCATCATCATAAATCTTAAAACCTCCAATCATTATTCTTTTTATATGTGCAATGTAAGTGTACAGAAATCAACAATGTTAGATACATTTGTTGTGCATTGTTGTCGGCTGTATACTCGAGCCTTCCCCCACGTACCGAATATACATAGAGGACAAATGTGTGAAGGAGGGTATAGAGGAGCGGCAAGGAGGCTTTAACTGATAATTCCTATTCAAAAATGTTGAAGATTTTGTAACACAAATATGTGAGCCATGAATAGAATTCATTAAGTTCACCCTTGGACCAAATAGAAAGAAGATAATATGTTTGAGGTGCCGATGCTTGTGGAGGAACCTGTACGTCCATACATCCACCAATTTAAATACGGAACATGGAATTAATCAATCGTCAAAGTTTAGTATTACTTGCAAATATCTGTACTAGCAACCATTTAGTACAATTTAGGTGTGCAATGTAAGTGTATACGAATGAGCAATGTTACATATATTTTATGTGCATTGTCATTGGGTGTATACTCCACCCTCCCCCACGTACTGAATATACATAGAGGACAAATGTGTGAAGGAAGGTACAGAGGAGCGGCAACGAGGTTTTAACTGAGAATTCCTATTGAAATATGTTGAAGAATTTGTAACACAGATATGTGAGCCATGAACATTTCTAATATTTAAGTTCACCCTTGGAGCAAATAGAAATAAGAGATAATGTTTGAGGTGCCGATGGTTGTAGAGGGACATGTACGTCCATACGTTCACCAATTCAAAGAGTGAACATGGAATTAATCAACCGTCAAATTTTAGTATTCCTTGGAAATATCTGTACTTGCATCCATTTAGTACAATTTATGTGTGCAATGTAAGTGTATATGAATGAGCAATGTTACATATATTTGATGTGCATTGCCGTTGGGTGTATACTCCACCCTCCCCCACGTACCGAATATACATAGAGGACAAATGTGTGAAGGAGGGTACAGAGGAGCGGCAACGAGGTTTTAACTGAGAATTCCTATTGAAATATGTTGAAGAATTTGTAACATAGATATGTGAGCCATGAACATTTCTAATATTTAAGTTCACCCTTGGAGCAAATAGAATTAAGAGATAATGTTTGAGGTGCCGATGGTTGTAGAGGGACCTGTACGTCCATACGTTCACCAATTCAAAGAGTGAACATGGAATTAATCAACCGTCGAATTTTAGTATTCCTTGGAAATATCTGTACTTGCATCCATTTAGTACAATTTATGTGTGCAATGTAAGTGTATATGAATGAGCAATGTTACATATATTTGATGTGCATTGCCGTTGGGTGTATACTCCACCCTCCCCCACGTACCGAATATACATAGAGGACAAATGTGTGAAGGAGGGTACAGAGGAGCGGCAACGAGATTTTAACTGAGAATTCCTATTGAAATATGTTGAAGAATTTGTAACACAGATATGTGAGCCATGAACATTTCTAAGATTTAAGTTCACCCTTGGAGCAAATAGAAATAAGAGATAATGTTTGAGGTGCCGATGGTTGTAGAGGGACCTGTACGTCCATACGTTCACCAATTCAAAGAGTGAACATGGAATTAATCAACCGTCGAATTTTAGTATTCCTTGGAAATATCTGTACTTGCATCCATTTAGTACAATTTATGTGTGCAATGTAAGTGTATATGAATGAGCAATGTTACATATATTTGATGTGCATTGTCGTTGGGTGTATACTCCACCCTCCCCCACGTACCGAATATACATAGAGGACAAATGTGTGAATGAGGGTACAGAGGAGCGGCAATGAGGTTTTAACTGAGAATTCCTATTGAAATATGTTGAAGAATTTGTAACACAAATATTTGAGCCATGAGTACAAATATTTAAGTTCACCCTTGGAGCAAATAGAAATAAGACATAATGTTTGAGGTGCCGATGGTTGTAGAGGAACTTGTACCTCGATATCTCCGCCAATTGAAACTGTTCCTTGGAATTAATCGTCAATGTTCACTCCTCATCCGAAATCTCTAAACTTGCAACCCTTTTTCTATTTAGATGTGCAATGTAACTGGCCGCCAATTAACAGTTTTACATATATATATTGTGCATTGTAGTTGCGTCTTTCATCGATCCTTCCCTCACGTACAAAATTTACATATAGGACAACTGTGTGAAATAGGGTATAGAAGACTGTTAACGGGGCTTTCGAAAAAAATTTAAGTAAAATATCTTCAAGATTGTTATTCCGTTTTTTCCCACATATGTAAACCATCAATATATTGAAATTGTTGGACGAAACCTCTAATAAGAGATAAGTTATGACTTTGGAACATTGCATTAGGAACATTTACGTATATTTAACCCTAAAAAAAAATTAAAACAGAATGTAATATTATACGGCTGAATTTTTCACAGCAACCAAAATGTTTAAACTTTGAAGGGTTTTTTTTTTTGTCGCAATTTCTGCTTCAAAGGCATTATCTTTGGAAGAAACACATATTGTGTATTGTAGTGGTCAGCTGATAATTTTTACAATATCAACACTTTAACCGGGTCGATTGTCGCAATGTGAGCCAACTGTGGTAATGCCTCAGATCTTTAAAAAGTAGATCATATCATCATTGTGCTTTCTATACCGGACTTCACATAGCATCCGGTTTGTAATAAATATAGGAAAAGCGTAAACCAACATATATGGAATGGGGAAAGAAAATTACTTGGTAAAGACTAAAATTACGTTGCCAACCAACATTCTATTAATACTACACATTACAGTCACAGAACAAAGAACCCCAAAGTTTTACATCCGATTGTGAGGTCAGAAAAAATAATTGTTTGTGGTTACCGTCAATACATTCCCTTTAACTTAGTCCTTAAATATTCCATTTGTTCGTTGTTGGGGTCGTCCATCAATTTAAGCAGAAATTCCGAACGCAAGTATAGTGGATCGGTCTGTATTCATTAAAAATAAAGATGTTAGGATCGATAAATAGAGGGGTGATGGAAGGGTATAGATTTATGTGGACAATTCTGAAAACTCACCGAGATCAAGTCTCCAGCTAAGCATTGGCCGTTCCAAGCCTCCATATTTTGCATCGCAAAGGTACCACATGAGGACCTGGTCATAAGAGTGTATTACGTTGTGCATTTGTATACTTATTTAACCATATAACTCAAAGGGGAATACAATAATCAGTTGCCTCTTACCCGTCCTTTGATATGGGTATGTTATGGACCTTTGTGTAGACGTAGTTGGTGAAGTCCTTTCCGAATACAAACCCCGCAAACTCACACTTAAAGATTTAATACATGAGACAAGAAATAATAACGGTGGTACCCTATATATAGAAAAAACCTTTTAGAATTTGTTCGAAGGTACAAGTGTTTTCATCAACGGACGATATCTGAATTGCTTTCCCCCCGAGCAAAGGTAATCGACTGATTTGCGTCGTTGGTTAAGAACTAATAGAAACCAATAGCCATCTACGCATGCTGGGAAAAAAATCTTAAACAATAGGCAAGGTAAGCAAAGATAAGAAAATGAGATGAATGAGTAATATAAAATATTAAATAGTCATGGCAATTAAGAATCATAATGTACCAGCTCGGCATCCTTCACATTATCCAAATACAGACGTGGTGAGACTCTCTTATAGTAAGTGAACAGGTCTTCAGGAGTCATTGTTGAAGGGCGAGTTTTTTTCTTCCTACCGCAACCGCCCATTGCTTCTATCTTCGCAACGACTTGGGATTTGAAAAAGTATTTCCCTCGTCTTTCTCCTTTTTCCCTCTGGTTCAGCTTTTCGGTAAATACATTAATTACATGTGTTCAATCCGAGAGTGGTATATTTACAAAAAAATATTTAAACTAATCATGGCCCATCCCCACAAATATTTGACTTGCATTTAAAGAGTGTAATATCAGTGTCGAAAATGCTATGTGAATTGTTGAAGGAAATAATGAGCGATGACAAGTAATTAATAACCAAATTATTGTAAATTAAATTTAAATTTTTTTGATTTACAAATCATTAGTATGGAAACCGTTACATAATTTGGCGCATATGAATTTCAAAGAGTAAATTAAATTAGTGTTCACATCACTCCATTTTTGAAAGACAAATTTATTATTAATCAATTGGAATTTCCTTCTATCAAAGTCATTGGGAATGTACGCGTTCACTTACACTGTCAACCAGCCATTGTTTTCCAAAGAGAGTCTGAAGGTGTCGGCGCTCCAAAGTTTGGTTTCCATACTTTACCAAAATCTCCCTGATATAACAAACAAAATAGTACAGTTATTAGTCGGAAACAAAGTAGTATTACAATGTAGAGAAAAAAACAGAAAATGTTACCAGTTTCCTCACAGACCTTTCATCGCAACCTTCCATCGAGGCATATTCCATGGAGGCTTAATGGAGAAGATCCAACTGGTAATCAGAGCGATTGGTTACTTCCTCTACAGTTTGAATCCATGGCGAGTACGCGTAACGTCCAGGCCTCTTACTCCTTTTTCCCCTACCAGCGTTTTCACAGTCTTTCATCTTCCTTTTTCCACTACCGCCCCCTTCTAAGATTGTCTTCGCTGATGAAAAGGATACCCGTCGCGCCTTCCTAGGCGCTGGAGTAACTTCAGCTGCCACCATTTGATATTCCTCTTGGATGGAATGTCCAATGTGTTCTTTGGCCAGACTATACACAAGGCCTGCAAGTTGACGATCATCATCAGAGCTATCAGTGGCTTCTGCTGCTACACATTCACCTTCTGTATATCGTTCACCTATCCCATCATCAATATTGGCCACAACCCTCGTTGTCATTACTGCTTCTCGATTTCCTGCAGACTCATCGACTTCTTTGCTGCCTCTTCCTTCTCCTACAGTCATTTGTCCTCCATGTACAGCTGTATCTTCTTTTACAGTTGATTCCACTACACCTGCTCCAACATTTTCAGACCCCAGGGCCTCATATGAGTCTGCTTGTAGGGGTGTGTGTTCTCCCCTGCTTTGTTCTTCTTCCACTCCTTCTTCATCCACTGATAGAGCCTCTCCTCTTGGCAATTCTTCATCTTCTCTATACTCTTCCTCTTGATCATTTTCTTCCGAATCAGAATCAGATTGAGAGTGGGAATCTTTATACTCTTCCTCTTCTTCTGTTTCTGAATCGTCGGACTTTATTTCCGCTTCTTCCCTTACTTCTTCAACAACACACTTGCCCTTGCCCTTGGACATATCTCTGACCTCGACACTCACCACGGCTTCCGTCCTCCTTTTCGGTCGCTCCACAACATTAACCTCAGTTCTGCCATCCGCCTTCTTCTTCTTCTTCTTCTTGCTCTTCAGTTTCTCAAGCTTTGAAGCTTTACTTCTCAGTTTTTTGGCGCACTCATCGGCAGTAGCTAGAATCTGTGAAGCTACATACCTCATACGATGAATTACTTCCTGCAAATATTCACATAACCGCAAATAATTTAAGCAATAGCTTAGGAAACATAAATACTAAAGAAAATGGAAGATAAATACGTAGGCATTAACTTACATCAGCTTCGGGGTCCATCGAGTCCTCCGTGTGCACATTGCGTGCTCTCTCGCTATTTGCCGAGGTACAACCAGTGGAAGCAATGGTTGGCAGACTGATATTGGTGCTTGCAGTAGCAGCACCAACCGGGATCAACTATGGACATATTAAACACCATAAATTTATGAAGAAACTGTAAAATTAAAACATAAATATAAAGGTCATGTCTTACCTTGTGTGTGCCATATGTGCCCATACCCTCATCCCATTTAATTATGCGGCGTACAAGGTCCGCCGTCCAATAGGCAAGGGTTTGAATGTTGCCTTGCGGGTAATGAAATTGGACAGACTCAAAACGCATATAGTATAGAAGCTGTTGAAAAGGTAAAAAAAGTTAATAAAAATTCTTACATTCAGTGGATAACAAACATTATCAAACATGACGCACAATACCTGCAAGAACAACAAGCATCCACGATAGGCAGTCTTTAACGGCCCCCCTGATCCAGGCCTTATAGCTTTCACAAGCGCATCTGCAACATATTTTGCCCAGTTGTACGTGGCAATGGCCTCGACATCGGTAACAGCTGGCAACACGGACAAGTGACAATCATCACAGCATGTTGGTGTTAGCACAGCTGCATAAGCCAATACAACAAACAGTCGCTTGAATTGTTCGTTGTTTTCTTCCTTTATGACTTTCTCAGCAACCTTCGATATCTTCAAACCATCAGCCTCGTAAAGACCGGCTGCCACCATCCACTCTGCCCTTTCAAAATGTTGTTTCGTAGGCACTTTATGTAAACCAGTGGGTATTCCAAAAACATTGCCCACTTCACAGCCATTCACATGAAGCTCTCCGACATGAGGAACTAAAACTCGGTTGGTTCTACAGTCGAAGTTCGAAATCAAGTACATGGTTAATTCTTTGCCAATCACATTGCAATTGAGCTCCAACAACTTTCCAAAGCCAATATTGTCGACCATTTTCCGCTGCTCAATGGAGAGCTGGGAAACGGTATTGATAAAGAGTTTCAGGTGTGAGTGTTGGAACCCAGTTCTCGTCTCCTCTTTACCTTCATCCCTATTTCACAATGAACTGTTAATTTTCAGAAATTCAAAGCACTCTAAAATTTCATTCCAACTCCTCTTATATATATGGTTAATAGACAAGATAAAATATAATCAAAGGCATCCCCGACCCAAGATATGAGGCCGGGCGTAGAGGACATGAACACTTTCAATCAAGGGTACTCTGACCTCATACTTTATAGCAGAGAATTAATTAATTTGGAATTGAATGCGGATGTGTGTGACTGAAGACTGTTTTAGCATTGAAGAGTGCTTCATCTCACCCATGGATTCTCACTAATAGCGTAAACAAACAGATTGGCTAGTGGATTTTAGCATTGAAAAGTGTTTTCGAATCGAATGCGGATGTGTGTAACATGTTGAAGTCATCTGGGTGGTTTTTGAAGACTGATTTGGAGAAAACTATGATACCCAATGTAGAATTTTTGAAGACCTGTGGTGTTAGTTTGTTGCAAATAAAGAAACAAGTCTACAATTTCCCAAAATTTTTCTTTAATAAACCTACAAAACTTGAAAACTTTGTCAAAAGGATTGATGAGATGGGATTTGACAGGAAATCTAAGATGTTTCTTTATGCCATTCGGGTTATTAGTTCGCTGACAATAGAGACTTGGGAGGTGAAATTGGAGCTTTTTTAGAGTTTGTGGTTTTCGGAACATGACATTTCGTTGGTTTTTAGGAGGCTGCCGATAGCATTTGCCGTATCATAGAGGAAAATTAAGGCCATAACACAGCTTTTCCTTGACAACCCTAAAATTGATATTTCATTTTTCCTTCATTACCCAGAAATTCTTCTTCTTACTGTTCAAAATAGGTTTAAACCACGGCTAATAGTTTTGGATTTTTTGGAAAGGAACAATTATCTTCTAAAAGAGCCTAATTTGGCAACTTTATTCAAGATGACTGTATTAGAGAAATATGTAATCCCTTATAAAGATGAAGACAACGACTTATTCCTTGAGGGGCTACTTACGTAGGGCTCATTCGCACCACAAGTATGTGCATAGGATGACAATGTCATGTGTGACTGATTTAGTACCTAGAGGCAGGCTTACTCCCTCTAAATTTTTTTCCTTAAACAAAATGTCTGCCAACATAACATGGCAGAGAAGTGGTTAATCATTTGCACTAGATCCATTTTTTTTCCCTTCTATTCATAAGTTGTCCAGTACAACTCTCCAAAAATTAGGTTGGTTTGTAGACAACTTTTTCATTTTAAGGCCTTGAGATATATTCTCTTAATATAACCTTTATTTGTGCTTCCACTGTTTGATTAAGGAATCATGTTGCATAACTTTTATTGTTATTATACTTTGGTGAAGTGTAATTAATTATTTGTACGAATTAGCCATGATTTTTTTCTTCACATCTCATTACCTCATTATGCATCGTTTATGCTCTTTCAAGTGTGTTTATCATTCACAAGATTACTCATGCATATTTGTAGGGATCTACTGATATAAACATGATTTGCATAACATCACCACCAATGAGACACCATACACACTATTTCTAACACTCTTCTATAATTGTTTTGGCACATTTCACTACATGTATATTTCTTATCAGTTGCAAGGTTGGAGTACATATTCGACTACAATGCACAAAATTTGTTCCTTACAAAGTTAATTTATGTCCAGTGACATTGCACATACAAAATTTACAACAGTTGATAATTTGAAGATTAAGGATGAAATAAATAATTTGCCGAATATTTTCACTTTCACTTTTTGTTTTTCTTTGTTTCGAAATATCGATCTAAACATTCCTATACAATCTTTGGAACAAAACAATTATCTCTTATTTTGATTTGGGGCAAGAGTTAACATATAGATATTTGTACAGATGTTTAAATATGTGGAAAAAAATGATACCAACCCTAAATTAAAACCCTCTAAAATGCAACCCTAAATTGAAAACTCTAACATATTAACTATTCATGATTTCAACTACAGGAGTATAGTAACATACGTATCAATCATGGAATAAAGCACCTAAATTAGCACATATAATTGCAAATATAGACCATAAAATCACCCTAAATCCCTAAATAAAACCACTCTAAACTGAAACCCCAAATTCAAAATCCTTTTTAAATTGCAAAGCTAAAATGAACCCTAAATTAAATTCCTCTAAAATGCAACCCTAAATTGACAACTCTAAACTCTAAATAGAGACTTTGAATTACATTTCACTTGACAATAACCCAGGTCAAAAATCACATAACTAAGTTTATGCAAATTTTTCACTGGAATATTGATGGACAATGGAAAAGAAAATGATGGTCTTTCTTTCGCCGGTTTTAATCCGTTTTTCGTGGCTCTCTTCCGCTTCATCTTCGACGAAGCTTTTCCTTCGCGTACGCCAACATCCTTGCCTTTGCCCTTATCGACCATTTGGAGTAATAAATTGGGAATTATTTGTGGGTTTCGCTCGCGTGCTTTTTAGGGTTAGATTTTGATGGTTGATGAATCAATTTGGTCTCTAAGGGAAGAAGCAACACTTAGACGGAGTTTTCAAGGGGAAGAAGGCACAAGTGATTGTACACTGTTCAATTTCAGTTTGGAGATCTCAAGGTTTTGGCAACACTTAGACGAAGTCTTCAAGAGAAAGAAGGCACAAGTGATTGCTACAGTGTTCACTTTCAATTGAAAAACATAAACTTTGGACCCAATTACAAATTCAGCACGTGTTGGACCCAGATTTTTAATAACTCAAATTTTCTACAGTTCCGTATATAAAAACAATTCCGTATAAAGTATATGATATACACAGTGAATTATATATATAATGATATATGCTCATGTGTAGACTTGATTGCTAAGGAGGAAATTTGAGCCAATAAAAAGCCGCCATGTGTGAATGGAAGCAGGTCCAGTCTGAGAAGGATTGGACTTGATTTTTTTCCCTCGTTGGGTAGATCTCAAATGGGTGTTTGGATAATTTACTTACGAATATTCAGATTAGTCTTTTAAGTCTCAAATTTCTGAGTTGAAGTTTGTTATTACTGGATTTTTGTTTCTTTAATTTGGACTCTTCGTTTTATATCTTACAACTTATCCCAAGTTTCATAAATTATAGAACTTTGTTAGTTTTTCATGCTTAAACCTCAAATGGGTCTTCAAATAGTTTATATAAGGTTTTTTCTGGATGTTTCTTCAAATACTAAGTTGAAGTTCGTTTCTCGGTACGTCATTCAGGTTAATTTATTGTTATGTTCTGTCTTCGGACTATGTGCTTATGAATATTTATATTAGTTTCTTTCGCTTAAATTCAATTTAGTCTTGTGAGATTTTGGATATGAATGTTTAGATGAATTATTTGTACACTTCTCTACCCTTTATTTATTTACTAAATTATTTATTTATTGCCGATAAGAGACACAGCATAATCAAGGATAAATTAACAAGTTTCATGCCACCCTAAATTGAAAACTCTAAATATATTAACTATTAATGCCTTATGTTATCCGAACATGAGTGTTCATCTATGATAATTTCACCATTCTACTTCTCCTGGCCACCAACTAATGAGAACAAAAATCTCCTTTTGTTGTTCATCTATGGACTGCAACGGCCATGGCCATTGAAAACTCTAAACTCAACTAATAAACCCTAATTTAAACACCTCTACAATGTAACCCTCAATTGAAAACTCTAAACTCAACCGCTTGAACAATCAACATTCAAACATATCACATACCAAATTAACAAACATGGATTTTAGGATGACATACCTAAGTCTATGCAAATTTTCCACCGGAATATTTATGGACGATGAAGGAGGGATGGCCCCAGAAGAAGATGATGGCTTGTTTTTCGCCGATTGCTTCACTCCTTTTTTGCCGCCTCTCTTCAACTTCGTCTTCGACCCAGCTTTTCCCGTGGGTGATTTCTTCGACGCACCGGCAACATCCTTGCCCTTTAAATTGGGGGTTTTTACGGATTCCCTCCCGTGATTTTTAGGGTGAGGGGTTAGGTTATAAATTGGGGATTTCTAGGGTTAGGGCTAGAATAGAAAGGAGCTCTCAAGGGGAAGAAGAAAGACAGTGGTTCGCACAATGGACCTCTCAAGGGGAAGAAGAAATACAGTTCTCAATGGAGCTCTCAAGGGGAAGAAGAAAAACAGTTCTCAAATGGAAGCTTGCTACAGTGGTTCGGTCACTTAGGACATGTTTTAATTCCAATTTTAGGATGTGTTTGATTTGGAGCCAAAATGATGTACATTTCTGAAGTCAAAGTAGTATTTCCAAACAGTTCCGTATATGTATATATAAGTATGTCATATATACAGATATATGTATATAAGTATGTCATATATACAGATATATGTATATGAGCTGATGTGGATAATTGAATACTGTGCAATCAACCACAATCTGCCATCTGTGAATGGAAGGAAGTCCAGTCAGAGAAAGAATGGACCTGATTCTTTTCCCTTTTTCATCCATACTAATGTGATCAAACACCATTTAGATACATGGCTATTTATTTTATTTTTTTAAAAAATAATCTATGACCACTTCTTCTTATAAATCTAAGTTCATTTTCATTTTTTGAAATTTGTAGTCACTTGTCCAAATTGAATGGTACCACATTAGCTCGGAGGATAAACTTCTTCATATATGTAGAGTACGCAAATGTTGTCCAAATTTGAATATTTTTTCAATTTAACTAAAAAATGTTTTAGTTAAAATGTTGAAACAAATATTAAGAAAATATCAAATTAATATTTTCATTTTTGTTTTAAATATTTTTATGTTTTATGCTATTGTTTTGTACTACATAAAAAGCAATGATACTTGCACAAAATTGTTATGCTGAATTAGTACAGTGAATACATATTTATTGTTGGATGAAGTATTCTGGAACCCAAACGTATCTATAGTTATTCATCTAACAATAAATATGCATTCACTATCCTAGTTATGTCCAACAATTTGGTGTAAGAAATTTTATTTTTTTTTAGTGAAAAATCAATACAGTTCTTGGACTGAAGTATGTTCAGCATGATGTGCTTTCTTTTACGCAATACCATAAATAGTAAAGTTATTTCAAGAAAGATGAAAGGGTAAATTATAGTTTGGACCCTATTGTTTGGATTTATTATAGTTTAACCCCTCTAATTCAAACAATTACAATTTGACATCTCTAGTTTGGTTTTTTGTAACACTTTCCCCTCCAACACACTTCTGGCAAGGTCAATGCTGGTTAAATATGATGTCATCCCATTTTTATATAGGAAATGATTATCTTACCCCTAACTCAATAAAATTACCTTTCTATGGTCACTTTTTTTAATTATTTTTCCAAAATTGCTCCATTTCTCTCCCACCTCCCATAAACCCTAACCCCAAAATGTCGCCTCCACCACCACCATTTTCAAACCACAGCCCCACCTCTCACCCCACCACCATCACCACCACAACCCCACCATGCAAAACTACCACCACCACCACAACCCCACCTCTGCTCTGCCTCTTTCCCCCACCAACACTACCATCACCACAACCCCACCTCTCTCCCCTGTCGCCACCACCACCACAGCCCCACCGTCTCTCCCCCTACCACTTCCAAACACTCGCCAAGTATATCCACTCCCCCGATGACCTCCGCCGCTTCCATGCCTCCCTTTCCACCGCCACTTCCTCGGCTTCGGTATATCTGGGAACAATTTTGAGTAATGTTTGTGAAGTGTAAGAACAATTGTTTTGAGTCTTCAAAATCGGTGATCGGTCAGCATCATTTGATTATGGGGGTGTTAGCTCATCACTTCCATATCTCTAGCCATGAAAATTCAAGTTGAAGAATTTCAAGTTTCTTTGAAAAATCTAATATTCTTCAGAAACCCTAGCCAGTATTAATATGATATTTTTCAAGTTTCTTTTAATATGATATTCTTCATTTTTCAGGTATTAATTTGGAGATTTTTTGAAAATTTGATATTGAAATTCACTTCATTTAATTTCCAGTTCAATTTGGGGATTTTTGGTTAGTTTGTAACATATCTAAAAAAATTGAAGGCTTGAATCACAATTGGGAGTTTCTATTCTTGAAAGTTGAAGAATTTCAAATTTTAGAAAGGGTAAATTGGTAATCTACAAAATTAATCATTTTTGTATTAAAATTGAATAAATGACATGGGTAATAAGGTAATTTACTATTCACGGTGACCGGATTATAACTCCGATAGCTTAGAGGGGGTTAAACTGTAGTTATCCAAACTAAAGGGGGTAAAACTATAATAAATCCAAACAATAGGGATTAAACTATAATTTACTCAAGATGAAAATACCAATTTAGTATTTTGCAAACACACTGCAACTAAAAAGTAAAAACGTCTCATTTATTTTACCAAAAATAAAATTAAAAAGGTTAATTTCAATAATCCCCCATCTACTATTGAATTTAATCAACTAACCTCTCATTTGTCCGAATTGCCCCCTATGTTTTTCAATTTAATCAATTAACACCTCCTATGTCTGAATTGCCCATATGCTTTTCAATTTAATCAATTAACACCTCCTATGTCTGTTTAATCAATTAACACCTCCTATGTCTGAATTGCCCCCTATACTTTTCAATTTCAATCACATTGCCCCATACTCTAAAATATATATATATATATAATTTGAAAAAAATATATATATAAAATTCGAACAAATATACAAATTTTAAAAAATATATAAATTTCAAAAACAATATATTAAAATTTGAAAAAATATAAAAAATTCAAAAAATATATATAAAATTCGAAAAGAATATATAAAATTAGAAAAAATATATAAAATTCGAAAAGAATATATAAATTTTAAAATAAATAAAAATATATCAAAAAACAAATTGAAAAAATAGATAAATTTAGAAATATATATATATATATTGGTAAAATGTCATATCTTTTCTAATGAAATGAATCAAACTACTTACCACCAACATCAATTAGTGGTCTTCTTTTATATATATATATTTGTTTTCGAAATTTATATGATATTTTCGAATTTTACATGATATTTTTGAATTTTATAAAACAAATTCTAAATTTATATATTTTTTTCAAAATTTATTTATTTTTTTGAAATTTATTTATTTATTTTTATCAAATTTTATATATATATTTTGAATTTTATATATTGTTTTCGAAATTTATATTTTTTTTTTCAAATTTTAAATATTTGTTTTTGAAATTTTTATATTTTTTTTGAACTTTATATATTGTTTTTGAACTTTAAATATTTTTTCAAAATTTCATATATTGTTTTCGAATTATATGTATATATATATTTCAAATTTTATATTTTTTTTGAAATTTAATATATTATTTTTGAACTTTATATTTATTTTTGAATTTTATATTTTTTTTGAAATTTAATATATTATTTTTGAATTATATATATATATATATATATATATATATATTTGAAATTTACATATATTTTTTTAATTTTATATTTTATTAAAATTTTATTTATATATTATTTAAGGGTGGGGACAATCTGATTGAAATTAAAGAGTAGTTTGGAATGTAGTTGAATTCATAGTAAAAAATAATTTAGTAAAAGATCGGTCTACTTATAGAAAGCAAACCCTATTTCGAACTTTAACCTACTGTAGTAGGTTGAATTGAGTGGCTTGGTAGTCCTGGGTGGTTCTATTTTTGCTCCAATGCAGGGCAGAAGGAATATGATTTCTATTATTACATCAGAAGTAATTCTGCACCTTTTTCCGAATTCAAATTCCTCCTACTCTTGGTAGACAATGTGAAACCTTAGGCCATATTTGATAGGCGGTTTTTTTGGTCTGGTCTAATCTGATCTGAAAAAGTCTATTTGGTAAACGGTTTGATCTTACTATTTATTTATTATTTATTATAATATTTATTTATGTATTATTTATTTCTTTATTTATTATTTTTTCACTTTATAATATATTTTATTATTTATATTATTAAATTATTATTTATTAATTTATATATTAATTTATAAATATATTCTATTTATTTATTATTATTTCATTATTTAATTCATTTTATTTATAAATTATTTATTCATTTTTAATTATTTAAAAATATATTTTATTAATTTATTATTATTATACTCATTTTTTTTATTATTATTATGAAGTATTTATTCATTATTATATTTACTTATTATTTATTATTATATTTATTTATTATTATATCTATTGATAAGTGCATAATTCATACACGATTAACCTCCAAAAATAAATATTTTTAGTCATTTATTTTAAATTATTTTAATTAATATTTCTGTTTTTATATTTTTATAGATTATTGGTGATTTCTGGTACAAATGGGTTAAATCCATCTAAACAAATCCAAAATCTGTTTAGACCACGTCTTAGTATTTGAGCCATATATTTCAGCCCGTTGTTCGGATTTGTGTGAGCCCAGTGTTCCTAGAAAGCTGATTCAATTTAAAGAATATTAGTATTTCACATAGAAACCCTAATTCTGAAGTTTAGAGGGCGAAAAAGACATTTTAAATCTGGCATACTATTTTGTGCGAAAATCAGCATCAGCTTGGTAATATAATCACAGATTTTGAAGGAACGATCAGAATGAAATGAAATCAAGGGTTGTGGGAAGATGACTTGATTAACAAGAAAAGAGTATCTCATCAATATCTTCCAAATTTACTCTTCAAATTGGTCAAAAGTGGGCTGCAAGATATCACAAATTAGGAAAAGAAATATGAGAATATTGTATTCTCTTATTTACTTTCCTAGATGAAACTTTGAAGACCTCTATAAATAGGGTATATGTGGATGCACAAAGGGGGGACGGCCAAGAAACAGAAGGGGAAGACCTGTGCGATCAACGAAGAAATCCAAAATGTCTTCCACTTATGATTTCGGGTTTGGTCGTTCTTGTTTTATTTTTCTTGTATAGTTAATTCGCTCGGCCAAGGCCGAGAGGAAACCCTAGTCATGTTCAATATTATAGTTTTCAATTGTAGACATTATTGAATATTTTGGTTAATAAGTTCTTCTTATTATTATTATATATATGTTAATGCTTTCGATTTTATGTGCTTTAACTGAGACTAAAATTGAACGTATTTCATTCCTAGCATATAGGTTACTTGTGTCTGACCACGAACATGTAATCTACTTGGCAATTTAAGAAGAAGACAATAAATTATAGTTGTTTATGCCTGACCATGGATAGATAATTGTAATTTATATTTTCCTTCAATGATTTATTTATTATTTTTGGCCAAGATAATAAAATATTGAGTTGAACCTATGCCCTAACCCGGATAGACCATCTATGAACATAATAATAATTATTATTTAGATGTGTGGAAATTAATTGAATACTTAATGAGTTTACAATTGAAAATCGGATTTGTGATGATTAGTGGTGGAATCAAAGCCTTGGTATTCCTTTTGTATTATTGTATTTATATTATTTTTTTCATAATCATCAATAATTTGTTGAATTAGTTAGATAGTAGTTTTTAGATTTAATTTGTCTTAATCAATCCTCATGGGAATGACCTCGCAATACTTATACTCTTTACTACTATGATTCGTATACTTGCTAGTAAAATTTGATTTGGGTTAATCTATCTTTTGGGTTACTCTAAATTTCACAACATCTATTTATTATTTTTTATTATATTTATTTATTATTATTATTTATTTCATTTTGTTTATTATTTATTATTTATTATTATATTTTTAAATATGTTTTATGTAATTTATTATTATTCTTTATTATTTAGTCCATTTTTTTATTATTATATTTATTTATTATTATTGTATTCATTTTTTATTATTATTATGTTTTATTTAATTTATTAATTATTCATTTTTAATTATTTATAAATATATTTTATTATTTATTTATTTATTTATTATTATTATATTCATTTTTTATTATTATTAGGTATTATTTATTTCATTTTGTTTATTATTTATTATTTATATTTTATTTTTAAAATATATTTTATTTAATTTTTTATTATTATTAATTTTTTATTATTATTTATTCTTTTTTAATTATTTATAAATATATTTTATTAATAAGACCAGACCGGACCACCAGGAACTACCTTTTTTTTTGTCTAAAATGAGGCTATTTTGGCCTGATTTGGTCTAATAAAAAATTTGGAACCAATGCTACCAAACACAGTCTGATCTCATAAAACGCAAGACCAGACCAGACCACCTACCAAACAGGGTCTTAGTATCACAAATCTGGCGTTGTACTTTGTAAATAAATTTTGATTTTAAAATGCAAGCTTCTTGTTGCGATAAATAAGAATCCGTCCTTTCCCTGTGGGTCCTCTTTCGGTGGGCGCTATATTTTCAGACCCAAAAGGATACTTCTGTTCACTGCTTGCTCATGAGTATCATTTGAAGAAAGTTCTTCAGGAGACATTGCACAACTTCTCTGTTTGATGGGGCACTATTACATTAAATCTCTTGACTTTTGAGTGTTTCCTTTTAAAATGGAAATGGATATTCAACTCTTATGTTGTATTTTCAGAGTGGTACTAGAAATTATTGGGAAGCAATTTATTTATGCATGGGTGTGCAATATTTATTTTCTTTCTAAGAGTTTTAAGTTTGGCTTTTCTGCTGGTTGTTCTGCTTTTTTACATTGGCTGTACCAAAAGGCTATCTTTCAACCACTTGGATATGAGAAAATGGCTAATGGTGTTTAACCGGTTAACTAATTATTAGTCATTTTTATTCTTTGCTACTTGTTCAACTTTTGTTGTTTTTTCACTTCTTTTTGCTGCTATCCCAAGGAGACTAGAATGTTTACCTGTAAATCTTTGGTTTTTAACATTTAATTGCAGAATGAGCATATGTTGTAAAGCATATAACATTTAACATTTAAGTGTTGGAGCGGGGTGTTACAATTGGTATAAGAGCCAGAACCTGGCCGGAATTAAGTGTGGGAGTGTTCACAAGCCCGTGGGTTACGCCTAGGACTGACAATTCGTGTCAACAGGACAATCTGATACTAGTTGACACGAAAATCAAACATTTTAAATATGATACAATCTAATACGAAAAATAAAAAATAAAAATGAAATTGAAATTGAATTTGACACGATTCAGTAATAGTTTATTAATGTATTTCAATCCATGACCAATTAGAGAATAGAAAAAATCAGCAAATAAATATAACAATAAATATAATCGTGTCAAACGGGTCAATTCGTGTCAGAAATTGCTAGCTCTAGTTACGCCAGCGAGGACGTTGGGTCCCAAGAGGGGGTGATTGTGATGTCCCACATCGTCCGGGTATAGGTTTAGTGATGTGTTTATATGTGCATGTGTATCTCCAATTGGTATGAGGCATTTTAGGGGAAGCCCAAGAACAAAACCGTGTGGGCTGGGCCCAAAGCGGACAATATCGTACCAAGTGTTGGAGCGGGGTGTTACAAGATGCTATGATTACCCATTTTAAAATGGGGATTTTTAATTTGAATAGGCACGGTGGAGGTCGAAAATGATATAATAAGTGTAGGGATCGTTCAGGGAATTGAATTTATGTTTGGATATATTTTGAAAGAAAACAAAAGAATGATAACATTCTTGTTTGGAAAAGGTAGAGGAGAGAAAAGAAAAGAAATATTTTAACGAATTTACTATTGTATCCTCATTTTAAAATGGAACCTCAATATCTTTTAGATTTATTATTCTTAAATATAAGGGTTATTTTCGGTATTATGAAAGTGTCACTTAAGTTGTTATCATTTTCCTCCAAATATTCTCATTTTTGGAAGTATATCATACATAGTTATTAAATGCTCAATGCACACTAAGGCACTAAAGGTCCTCTGGAGCCTAGGCGAGGCGTGCGCCTAAGTGAAGTGAGACACACAATTGAAAATACAACAATAAAATAAAATTATTACTAAAGCATTCATACTCCATAATTAAGGCACAAATGTTGTCAAATGCGCTATTGCCCACACTTGAGGCGCAAGTCTTGCGCTTCAAGGAGCCTGGAGCCTAGGAGCACGCCTCTAACAACCCTGATAGCATATAAGGAATTTGGAAGGATAAGGATGGACACTAATCCTCCAAATTTTTTTTCTTCTCTCCTTATTAACAAACAAAACATAAAAATAACTATTCCTTCCTTTTTTCTTTTCTTTTCCTTATAATTCTCTCAATCCAAATGGAGTCTTAAAATGAGATGTGCTAAGTGCAAATCTGATTCTGGATTAGTAATTAATCCCTTTTTGACCTACGAGTTTAAACCTTCAATTTTTTGAAACAGTTGTGACACAAGCCATACACATTGGCTATATTACAAGGACCCGGACTGGATACCTTGTTGGTTTCAGGTGCATATCTAAGCATCAGAGTAGTCCAATCTCCAAACTAAAGGACGAAGGGACATTGCTCATAATCATATCATTTGATATTTTCATTTGTTTTATAGGATAAAATATTTATTGCAACTATTTTAAAGGAATAATATATCAAAAGGAACATAAGAAAGTATTTTATATACAATTGTATATTGAACTTGAAATTTGTAGATACACTTTCAAACATATTGATTTCCGACACTTGCATATCACACATTTTTAACGAGCCCGTGTAATTTGGTTCTTTTGGACTGAACGCGTCTTAAAATGATTATGGCTGATGATGTTATCATTTGTGACTATATTAGGAAAGTTAAATTAGACATTAGTACATTTAGTATATAGCACATCATTTGTGACTATATTAGGAAATTTAAATTAGACATTAGTACATTTAGGATATAGTTGAAGTTGACTAACAGGAGATTGGAGAAAAAAGGAATATATTGATTTTTGCCATGTGAGTTATCGATCTAAATGTTAGAGCTGCACTATTTTTGAAGAATGGTATGGTCCACTCCTTTTTTCTTTTCTTTTTTTCAAGTACATCAAAAGCGGTCAACGGGATCGGAACCGATGAACATTACAAAAGCCACGAAAGGCCTTAAGGACCCAAAGATCCCAAAAAAATCTATTTTCTCGTCTATAGATATACAATATCTACCTACAAACCTCAGCCAAAAAGTAAAGAATTAAGCAAATCTTTTATATTGCTTATCGAGGACTCAACCCCCTCAAAACATCAATTGTTGCTTTCTTTCCATGCCACACTCCCCATTAAAAGAAATAGGGTAAATACCACTGACACCCCTCAAAGATATCATAATCCCACATAGACCCCCTCGATATTCACTATTCCCACTCAGACCCCCTCAAAATTGAATTTTGTCCCACAAAGACCCCCTCCGTCTCCACGCCGTTAAATTGTGCCGTTAACCACCCTGTGAATTGTCTATTTTGCCATCAAAATGATATAAAATGACCTACATATCCTTCTTCTTCTTCAATTTGGGTATCCTAAAACCCTAGCCCTAATTTATATATAGAGAGAGATTGGAAGTGGGAAATTGGGAGAGAGAATGAAGATTGGAATTGTATATATTGCATACCCATATATACATATATATATATATGATGCTATATATACCCGTATATATATATACGGGTAATATATATATATATATATAGATGTTGCTATATATATGTATAGATCTATATATATATATATATATATGTGTGTGTGTGTATATATATATATATATATGTGTGTGCGACAGTGTGCGTGTGTGTGTGTTGTGCAGTGTGTGTGTGTGTGTGTGAGAGAAAGAGAGAGATAATATTAAATAAATTTTAAATGTTTTTTTAATTTTATATTTAATTTAGAATTCAGTATTTTTTTTGAAATTTAATATATATATATATTTTGAATTTTATATTTATTTTCAAAATTTATAATTTTTTATCTTTTTTACGAATTTTAAAATTATTTTTGAAATTTAATATATATTATTTGAATTTTATATGTTTTTTTTAATTTTATATATTTGTCTTGCATTTAATATTTTTTTTTTAAAAAAAATTCAAAATTTATATATATTTTTTATTATTATGTTTTTTGCGATTTTTATATTTATTTTCGAAATTTAATATGTTTTTTTCAAAAAATAATAATTTCGAAATTTATATATATTTTTAATATTATATTTATTTCCGAATTTATAATATTTTTCAAATTTTAAATATATTTTTTCGAATTTTATATATTTTTTGAAATTTTAATACATTTTTTTTTTAATTTTAAATATTTCTTTCAAATTTTATATATTATTTTTGAAATTTATAATTTAGGTATGTTTTTTTAAATATAAATATTTTTTTGAATCTATATATTTTTCCCCTTTTTATATATTTTTTTCTAAATTTTTATATATTTTCAGATTTTAATATAATTTTTCAAAATTTTATATTTTTTTTGCATTTTCAGATTTTATATATATATTTTGAATTTTATATATTATTTTTGAAATTTATAATTTATATGTTTTTTCGTAATATATATTTATATATTTTCGTAATATATATATATTTTCGTAATATATATATATATATTTTGGGCATATGAGTAATTTCATACTTTATATATTACTCTAATGTAATAAGTGAAACCTTAGGGGGTGCTACTGCAATTTACCATTTTTTAAAATATATATCGAAGGGCAAATTAGTAATTTCACAATAAAAACGTCAATAAAACTAACGGCCGTCTGTCAGAGGGGGGTCTATGTGGGAATACTCAATATCGAGGGGGTCCGTGTGGGATTATGGTCTCTTTGAGGGGGTGTCGGTGGGAATAATCCAAAGAAATATATTATTTAAAAGTAAGATTGTAATTTTGTAGTTGGTTGAGGTATTAAGATGATATGGTAGCATGTAGTTTATTGTTGTGGTTCTAGACTATGCAGGATGAGATGGGGGTAAGGTTTATTTAAAGATGATTTCATTTGCTTAGCAAAGGAAATGGGAAAATTACAGATAGAAGTAAAGGGTCAACATGATAGTCGTGACTGGCCTTAAAGACCCAAAGATCCCAAAAAAGTATATTTTCTCGTCTATAGATGTACAATATCTACCCAAACCCCAACCAAAAAGTGAAGAATTAAACAAATCTTTTATACTGCTTATCGATGACTCAACCCCCTCAAAGCATCAATTGTTGCGTTCTTTCCATGCCACACTCCCCATTAAAAGAAATATATTATCAAAAAAAAAAAATTTATTTAAAAGTAAGACTGAAATTTTGTAGTTGGTTGAGGTATTAAGATGATATGATAGCATGTAATTTATTGTTGTGGTTCTAGACTAGGCAGGATGAGATGGGAGTAAGGTTTACTTAAATATGATTTCATTTGCTTAGCAAAGGAAATGGGCAAATTACAGATAGAAGTAAATGGTCAACATGATAGTCGTGACTGGATTATTTCTAATGAAAACCAAAAGTAAATTAGTTGAGTGTAGAGTTATACTCATAGTATACATTGTTGGAGGCTATTGTAAGAACATCTATTTATGTAATGACATTATTCTGATAAAAAATCATGTTGAGAGTTGTGTGTTTTAAATCGAGTTGTTAAAGTGTTGTATGATAAGGAGTTTATATGTCAAATCAAGTATAAAGTGGTGAAGATACAAGAGTGGAACGACGGTTGGAAAGAAGTGGAAACGTGACAAAATTATATTTTTATATTTTCTCAATTTTGTTCCACCGAGTACTCGGTGGGAACATTACCGAGTACTCGGTAAGGTGCGAACTTGCGCACGGTTTGCACAAAAGGGATAAAAACCACCAGTGTGTTTTGCGAACTTGAGCACACTTGCGCACGAAAAGGTTCACCGAGTACTCGGTAGAACAACCACCGTGTACTCAATAAGTGGGTACGCATAATTATTTTTGGGAAGGTTTTGTTTTATATGTAATTGATTCCTAACCACTTTGGGACGTGATTTGAAGATATTATCAGTATATTGGACTATCATTGACATATTTATTTATATTTGGAAGATTTAAATGGTGGAAATACGAATCCTGATTGAAAAATAATTCTTACTGATGTGTTTTAAATTATTACTCGCAAGTGCACGAATCAATTGTAGTTTAGGTTATGCAAGAACGAGGTCGAACCCAAGGGAATGCTTTAAAGAGAACTTAAGTAAACTCAAATTAATCTAAAACTTACCTAGTTTCTCAAAGTTTGTTTGTTGAAGTGATTTTTATACTAAACATGCAATATCGAAATACAAATAATTAAAGCGAGAATAATAGGGAGAAAATACTAAGGTATCGGAATCCATCACCACAAATCCATAAACTTCTAATTATTCTTTTATCAATTCCAATTTTAGAGTAGTAATTTAGAAATCAATCTTATTACTTTCTCAAGATTTAATAATAACGCACTAATGAAATATATTTTCAAGAAATAGATTTTCCTTCGCTTTAAAGTGTAAAATTCTAAGCATCATATGTATGCAATTTAATGGATCACATAAGATCAAAGATTTTTACTTATAAACTCATCAAATCCAAGCTTGATTAATTGTGATAAGAATTCTTAACTACTATAAATACATGATATTTATAGTGAAAGGAATTTAAAACAATTAATACTATGAAGCGAAAATCATAAGCATTTAAAACATACACATGGAAATTGATAAAAGACTAAAAGGAATTTATTTCATAAATGGTGGTTTCATCCTCAACCTTAGTTGATGATTTAGTTACACATGCTTAAAAAGAAAATAACAAAGTAAGAACAATAAAATCCGGAATTGAAGATAAATTCTCCTCCTCTTTGGTGTCCTTCTTGCTCTCCTTCTTCTTCTTCCTCTTCATTTTTTTCTTCTTCAAGATGTATCCATATTTATAGAGAAATATTGGAATCAAATTACAACTTGTAAAGAGAAATGAAATATTCTTTTCTTTTCTTTTTCTTTGAATATACATAACTTTCCATCACATTTTGTTCTTTTCCCATGTGCATTTGAATCTTCCAACTTTCATCCATGTGCATTTGATTCATTTCTCACTTTACACCTATAAATGAAAGACATAAATGTAGATGTAATTTAATGACATTGAAAATGATTTATTCAACAATTTTATTATATAAATTAAGTTTTGTGCACTTATCATTATTACACTTCTAAATTAATTAAAATAAATAGTTTTACCTACTAACAAATATACATTTGGGGATAAAATATGTATGTAAAATGGACTTATCACTTACCATTAATTGAAAACTCTTCTCTATATATATGAGTTAAACCTAAAAGAAGGGTGTGACTTTTGAGAGATCTCTGCAATTCTTCTTCAGATTCATATTTTTATACAGAGATATATATAGAGAGAAAATTATTGAGTGAATATATATTTTCTAGTTCTCTTTTGGTTTGAGGTTTTCCAATTATGCTTCTACACCGATGATCGTTATGCACAATTGGATGATCTAGTTATTGAAAAATCATCACGCCACCTTGATCGAAGTAGGAGGATTCGTGGTTCTTTGATCCGTTGAGAAGCGGAGCCGTCAGAGTACGGAGATTGAAGCGAGAGCTTCGTGGAACGCGAGTGATTCAAGACTGTCAGACGTCGAGTAGAAAAAGGCAGATCAAAGTGATTTGTAAGTATAAAATTCCAGAGTCTTGTACTTCTTGATTCATAGTGCATCGATACCCGAACGTATCCGTGATTTTTTACTTGGAGTCTTTCTAAGGTTTTTCCACATAAAAATATTTGTATTGTCTTTGATTTATTTTCTGCACTTATATTGATTATTGCGTGGTTTATATTGTGATCGAATTGAATTAAATTTGACTTTTCCGCAATTAAAATTTTAATTTGTCAATTAATTCATAAAAAGTCTATTCACCCCCCCTCTAGGCTTAGTTCACCATCTTCTAGGTAATTTTAGCTATAAATATTAAAGTTATACCAACAGCTTGTTAAGCTTGTAGAGTTGATGGTAGTTTAACATGGTGACAAAGTAGGCGAGGCCCTATGTCGAACCTTTTTGTCATTATCACAATTAAATGGAAATACGTGTTGAATTAAAAGAAGGCCACACATGCAGGGCGTGTTGAATAATTTCAAATTTAAAGTTACAACTTCTCTAACAAATTAAATTGTTATCTTAGTAGTATTTAACAAACATAAATGAGCTAATACCCATCCAAAGAAAGGGAGAATTTTCAAGATGTTATATTTATGACCAAACCAAGGCTTTTCTACCCTTTCACGTTCTTATGGACCTCTCCCTAAATGCTCCATTCTCGATATAACAAAGCCCCCTACTACTTATTTCTAACCTTCAATTCATTACATATAATCCTCCAAGGCATCATCAAAGACCTAGAGAAATGCAAAAAGTGAGAATGAGAATTGTCAATGTCAAACTATTGAGGAACCCGTATCATAACAGCTCTACCTTTCTATTATATTTAGATTGTATAATTGATAGACTTTATTTTATTGTAATTATCCTTTTAGGGCTCCTATGTATCCCATGATTCTAGGCTTAATTAGCTAGATTTATATTCCTTTCATACTGTAAAACTCTGTATATATATCCTTACAGAATCAATACATATACACAGAAAATATTATTCATAATACAAATTGTCTTTCTCTTATATGGTATCAGAACTGTTATAGCTCCAACGAGCCCAAAGCGTTTTTGGCATTTTCCATCCCATTTGATTCATTTGATTTGTTTCACGCCTGCACTCAAAGCAATGGTGGAATCCATAGCCACCTCCATCATCAAACAAACCAACAATGAATCTATCATTTCTCCAGTCAACACCAACACCTTAATAGCTATAAACTCCTCTCAATTCCCTAACAAACTCACACCATCAAATTATCCTTCATGGAAAGCTCAAATAGATGCACTTCTTTTTGGCTACGATCTTATCGGTTTCGTTGATGGAACCAAACCATGCCCTCTAAGTACGATTATGGTGGACAACAAGGAAGTCTCCAATCCTGAAGCACTTCTATGGAAAAGACAAGATAAGCTTCTCTTCCATGGAATTCTCGTCTCATTGTTGGACCGTGTGAGACCCTTGATCAGCTCCTCTCAAACATCTGCAGAAGCGTGGAGCCGGCTCAATAAATTGTATGCAAACACCTCATCCTCTCGTACCATGGGCCTCACTGATCAATTATCGAACATACGAAGAGGTAACCAATCTGTCATTGAATACCTTGGTACCATTCGAGGCTTTGCTGATGAACTTGCACTTATTAACGCCCCTGTTCCTCTTTCCCATCTCATCAACCACACTCTCAACGGACTTGGACCGGAGTTTAAGGAACTCATTGCTGCAGTAAGAGCCTGTGATAAAGTCATCTCCTTTGAAGAACTCCATGACAAGCTAGTGGAGTATGAGCTTTTTCTCAAGCGAGAGGAAAATCAGGCCACTACTGGTGGCATTACTGTGAACTCTAGCAGGTTTCATTCTTCATCCAATAATACAAACCATGGCTACCAAGGGAAGAAGAATTATCAATCGAATTACCAGTCCACTAAAACTGGTCAGAATGGGCAACGCACCAACAGTCAAAGCAATAATGGAGGCAAAAACTCTTACCTTGTTTGTCAATTCTGTGACAAGCGAGGTCATGTTGCCCGCGATTGCCATGCTATAAAACACATGATGGGCCTTCCCATACCGCCCAGGGTAAACAACACCACTACTTTCGCAAACAACCGTACCATAGACCCAAGTTGGATCCTAGACAGCGGAGCCTCTCATCATGTCACTTCTGATATGGGTAACCTTTCCATCCGCGAACCTTACGAGGGACTAGATGACATAGTTATCGATGATGGTACAGGTGTCAAAATCACCCACACTGACACTTCTTTCATTTATTCTCCTCCCAATTCCTTTTTACTTAAAAATGTGTTATGTGCTCCAAACATGAAACAAAACCTTATCTCTGTTTATCAATTTTGCAAAACCAATAACACATCAATTGAATTTGACCCATTTTCTTTTTGTGTTAATGATCTTACTACGGGGGCACCTCTCGCCCGAGGCCAAAGCAAGGATAATGTCTATGAATGGTCCAACATCAAGAAAATCCCGCCGGTAAAGAAACACGCATTTGTTAGCATTAAAACAACACTTGATCGTTGGCATGATAGACTTGGTCATCCGTCCTCAAAAATTCACTCACACATTATGTCGTCTCATCAACTTCCAGTCCATTCTAGTTCCTCCTCATTATCATTTTGTGATTCTTGCCAATGTAATAAAAGTCGTAAACATCCTTTTGGTATTTCTAGTCTAAAGAGTCATCGTCCATTAGAACTTATTTATTCCGATGTGTGGGGACCCTCACCTGTTCGATCAATAAATGGTTTCTCTTTTTATATTATATTTGTCGATCATTTTACCAAATATTCTTGGCTTTTTACCATGACTCGCAAATCTGACATATATAACCTTTTTTCAAAATTCAAATTAATGGTCAAATTTTTTTTCAACAAACTCATAGAAACCATGTATACTGATGGTGGTACTGAATACCAAGGATTGAAAACTTTATTTAAACAACATGGCATCCAACATCTTATCTCACCCCCATACACCCCTCAACATGTTGCATCTGCCGAGCGTCGTCACCAACACATCGTCGAAACATGTCTCACCTTACTTCATCGTGTTTCTCTTCATTTATCCTTCTGGTCCTTTACATTCGATGTTGTTGTTTACCTCATTAATCGCCTTCCAACTCCTATCCTTGACAATAAGTCACCTTTCGAATCTTTGTTCCTATCTCTGCCTAATTATTCCAAATTACGAATTTTTGGGTGTTTGTGTTATCCATGGTTACGACCTTATAATCGTCACAAACTTGAGCAACGGTCTAAACCGTGTCTTTTTCTGGGTTATTCAAATCGTCACAATGCCTACATTTGCCTTGAACCTACCACTTGTCGTATTTACTATTCTAGACATGTTGATTTTATTGAGGACCAATTTCCATCTTTTTTAACCCAAAATTCAAATGATAAAATCAATGATTTTTCCCTTAAAAATTGGCATGGTCGTGACTCATCAAAAACCCCCTCACCTGATTCATTTTTTCCATTTTTAAAAGTCCACTCTTTTTAAAATTAGATTTGCCATACTCGTCTCACCCACAAAATCTGCCCCCCGCTCTTCCTAAAATATCAACCTCAAATGTTACACCTCATCTACTCTCCACCGTCTCTTCCATTCTAATTTTATCTCAACCCATGATTTCAAAATCTCCTCAATCTTTTCCTAAACATCAACCTGTGATCCCTCTTCCTTTATCGCAGCCCTCCCCTCACGAGTCAACTCCCTCATTCACTCACCCGTCAAATTCAAATCACTCCACTGATTCCTCCTCATCCCCACACTCAGGGCAATCTCCATTTACTCAACGTCAATCTCTCTCTCCTACTCCAATCGAGTCAACGTTTCCCTCTGATGATCAAACTCTATCCTCTACCACTTTACCGACGGCCATCCCGAATGACAATGCTCTTGTTTCACTCTCGGGTGTGACTTCCCCCAGGTATGATTCCTCACATCCTTCTTTTTCTTCATATTCTCAACCCAACCTCCATCCCATGACAACCCGCTCTAAGAATAACATTGTTAAACCTCTAACCAAACTTTCCCTCTTAGCCACCAAACATCCACTACCAACTATCATTGAACCTTCCACCTTTACACAAGCCCTAGCTAACCCCAAATGGAAGAATGCCATGTGTGATGAATTTGACGCCTTGACCCGTAATGATACTTGGGAACTGGTTCCTCGCCAACCTCACCATAACCTTATTGGGTGTAAATGGGTGTTTCGAGTCAAACGCAATCCAGATGGTAGCATTGCTCAGTATAACGCCCGCCTCGTTGCCAAAGGTTTCCATCAACGTCCAGGTGTGGACTATCATGAAACCTTCAGTCCAGTAGTTAAACCCACCACCAATCGAGTTGTCTTTAGCTTAGCCGTTACAAATCAATGGCCCATTCATCAACTCGACGTTAATAATGCCTTCCTTCATGGCCATCTCACTGAGGAAGTCTTTATGTCCCAACCTCCTCGTTTCATTGACCCGTCTCAGCCTTCTCATGTTTGTCGCCTTCGAAAGTCTTTGTATGGCCTCAAACAAGCACCTCGTGCTTGGTTTCAAGAGCTCAAAAATTTTATCCTCACCTTGGGATTAACTAATTCCAAATCGGATACTTCTCTATTTATCTATGCTAACGGCTCTCTCACTATTTATTTTCTTGTGTATGTGGATGACTTATTGATTATAGGAAACTCTCCATCCTTCATCAAGACAGTCATTGCCTCTCTCTCTAAACGGTTCTCAATTAAGGATCTTGGTGACCTCTATTTTTTCTTGGGTGTTGAGGTCATTCCTCAAGTCGATGGTTTTTTTTGTGCGAACACAAATACATTCGAGATCTTCTTGATCATTTTCAAATGTCTGGTACCAAGGAGGTTGCCACTCCTATGAGTGTTTTCACAAAACTCATGTTTCATGATGGTTCCGCTTCGACTGATGCAACTCTTTACCGCAGTCTTATTGGGGGACTACAATATCTCTCTCTCAGCCGACCCGATATTGCTTACTCCGTCAATAATCTTGCGCAATTCATGCACGCTTCTACTCACACCCATTGGGGTACCGCCAAGCGTTTATTTCGGTACATTAAGCACACAATCCATCATGGCCTTTATTTACATCAGAAGTCGTCACTTGATCTTCTTGCTTACTCCGATGCCGATTGGGCTGGTAATAGAGATGACTGCACTTCTATCTCTGCCTACATCATATTCCTTGGCTCTAATCCTATTTCTTGGTGCTCTCGCAAACAACGAACTATTGCTCGGTCTTCTACTAAGGCTGAGTATCGTTCAGTTGCTTCTGCCGCTGCCGAACTAGCTTGGGTTACCAACCTCCTCCTTGAACTTCAAATCTTCATTCCACATGCTCCAAAGTTACTCTGCGACAACCTTGGTGCCACCTATCTTTGTGCTAATCCGGTTTTTCATTCCTGCATGAAGCACATTGCTTTGGATTACCATTTTGTTCGTGAAAAAGTCTCTCATGGTTTGCTTACTGTCTCTCATGTCTCCACTCACAATCAGTTGCCCGATATTCTCATAAAGCCGCTTGCCAAGCCTCGGTTCTCTCTTATTCGGTCCAAGATTGGTGTCTCCAATTGTAGCCACATCTTGCGAGGGCATATTGAGGAACCCGTATCATAACAGCTCTACCTTCCTATTATATTTATATTGTATAATTGATAGACTTTATTTTATTGTAATTATCCTTTTAGGGCTCCTATGTATCCCATGATTCTAGGATTAATTAGCTAGATTTATATTCCTTTCATACTGTAAAACTATGTATATATATCCTTACAGAATCAATACATATACACAAAAAACATTATTCATAATACATATTGCCTTTCTCTTATACAAACCCAGGACAGTTTAGCCATTGTGTTAACTTTTTTGTAGTTGTAGAGGGAGGGGGAACATTTTTATTTTCTTTTGGATTCTGTACTATCAATACGAGATATCACATTAATTTTTTGACCATAATTACTTTTGTTGGCCAGGCACGAACTGCAATGAAATGCTTCTCAAGTCTAGAGAGGGACCATTTGACTTTGATTACTGTATACCGGGCTTCTGATGAGTTCTTGGAGAAGAATAAGATTGGAGACAGTAGAGAGAAAGCAGAAAAAAATCTGAGAAAATGGTGCAAGGAAAAATTCATAAATAGCCGCTCCTTGAAGCACGCTCGTGATATTCACAGGTTGTCTATAAACTTATTGTCGGGCAGGGGCGGATTCAGTTCATGCCCAGTGGGGCCATGGCACCCACTGAAACTTTTTTTTTTTATAGTTTTTATCCTAAAATTTTAGATATCTAGTATTTAGCTCCCACTGAATTTTTTTTTTTACCTTAAGTATCACAGAATTTAGATTTCTTTACAAATAAGCCCCCACTGAAAATTTGTTTTAAACCCCACTGAAATAAATATATATCATTTATACCCCAAAAAGCAAAAAAAAAAATTTAGCCCCCACTGACACGGATCCCTTGATCCGTCATTGTTGTTGGGTTTGAAGCAGTATATTAAAGCAATATATCTAAAACCCCATGCGTTCTTATTCAGATTAGTCAGTCCTAGCATATTTTGTTTTACTTGGTATTCTTATTGAGAAGAGGGATGTGCGAGAGTGTGATCATATTCGCGCCCCTCAAAATTTGTTTCATCTTTTGTTCGACACTAAATAAGATATCAAAAAACGGGTCTCTACGTCATTCTCTCAACTGATAGTAATATATTTTGTAGATTCTCTACATGTGCATTCTATTTATTTTCTTGCACTTGTTCCAATCAAATTTGGTGAACATTATATTTTTTTTATGCTTTCTTGCAGTCAGATTCGGGCAAATGTTGAACAAATGTTGAACATTATATTTGTTACCCCTTATAGTGTTCTAAATTGCCGTATTCATCGCTCTTCAGCTATTCTGGTTTTTGATACAGATTGCTGCCATTAATTTCTGTATATTTTAAATTTGTCGCTCTCTCTTATTTAGTTTCACTTGAAATCTGTTCAAATTTGTATTGCTTTATATATTTGAAAGATAACGTTGTTGTTCCCTTCTCAATACATCTCACAGGTTACCAAAGTAAACTAATATAATTTGGGTATATTAGTTTACTTTATTTTGTAATTTATTGTAATTTATGGGACAAAATGAATGGTTTAGAAAGGTTTTGAACCTCCCTAAATCGGAATACTGGGAATTTTTTTACTGAATGTTTTGAGTCTATATTTACTATCCATGAATGTCATGAGATTTATAGATATAGATTTGAGTGGTGTTCATGGAAGATGACTGCATGCACAATTTTCTTATATTTAAATTTAGTCAAATTTTACTTTTTGTAATGCTTTCTTGGACGCCTGGGTCCTTTTTGTTATGTAATGTGGTTTCCAAGTTTCAGTTGTATTTTTAATCCATCTGCACTTTGTTTGGATTTTTGGAGTTTTGATCCCCAAATCTCAACTATATGGTCTGTTTGTATGGTTCCGAAAGGTATGCTTGTGTGTGTGTATATATATATATATTTGTAAATGGTGAAATAGGAAGAACCCACTGCCTCACTTTACCAATTAGTGAGTCTAAATAGGTGAAATTTCAAATTAAATTTGATTGATTTTGAAATGTGAAATGTTTTTTGTCCGCTTATCATTATTGCAGTTCAATGCGGGAGTATTGTAGGTAATTTCTAAAAATAATGTAATTTTGTGTTGGAGTCGAGTAAAAATATGAACTCTTGATATAAAAAGCCGAACTTGATGTGTTTACAGATTTCTCACAAATCTGAGTCAGGTTAAGGGGCAAAATACTTTCTTGAATTATATTTAAATTTACAAATAATACCCTTCAACTATATTTTGTGTGAAAAATTCATGAATTATTGCAAAATGTCCTGAGGGATAGTCTCCTTTATCACCAGGTTACTTTTTCTGAATTGTAATAGTGAAAAGGGGGAGGAGGGAAGATTAGGGATGAACATTTATCAAAAGTCATAACTAAAACCGTGAAAATTTTCATTTCTCATAATCGCACTAAAATTGTTAAAAAATTTCACATATTCTCCCAAAATCGCCTCAAACCATTCACCTTGTTCCCCAAAACCGTCCAAAAGAGCGCCACTAACCCTTTTTTTAAGAGCAAATAAAAAATAAATTAATTAATTGTAACATTTTGACTTATATAGAAAACAATAAAGGATAGATTTACTCGTAATAATTTCTAACACAATATTTTGTTTTAATAACTTGAATCACACATTTAATTGAAATCAACAATCAATATTTAGATAAACAAACTTTAATGAAAGTTTCCGATTCTAAGTTTCCAACAACATAAATCAAACCACATAGACAAATTCATAACAAATACTTGAAGTATTAATTTGTAACAAAATCACAAAACACTAATCAAATTAGCAACAAATATTTTATACGTATTATATACATAAAGTATTAATTCACAACAAATCGCAACAAAATGGGTATTATATATATGAGTATATAAGTAAATATGTATTTTATTAAAGGAGTACAAGATAATTTCAATATAAAAAGTTCTAAAAATACATATAATTATATAACTTTGATAAAAACATTATAAAAAAATAATAATTATATGATGCAGTTTGGGGCGGGGCGGTTCCCCACTGGGGGAACTCCTCATACCATCCCCCGCCCCATAACCATTGTATTATTATTTTTCACCCTCATAACCACCCTATTTTTAAATGGTGCATTTAAAAATTGTAAAAAATGGGGCGGTTCCCCGGCGGGACGGATTTTTTGCTCATCCCTAGGGAAGAAGTTCATGTTCGGGGTTAATTTAAATATTATATTGCTAATACTAATATTTAAAGTTCACCAAACAAAATAAAAATAGGATTAATTCATTTTCCGTGGCTCTTATTACTATTATGGCGATATTAAAAATGTCCAGATAGTATTTGCAAGCATGTTGATGTGGCTAATTAGTTATTAAATTCCATTCAAATTCTCGTAAAATCTCTGTTCTAAATAATTAATAATTTGGAAAACTTTTTTTTATATAATTTAATAATATTCATTAGTAATTTATGTAATTTAGGAATATCGACATATACATCATTGAGAGTTTTTGAGTTTGGAGTTAAAATATTACACAAAAGATAAAAATTTATATTAAAATTAAAATTTTGTTAATTAATAATTAAGGGTGTTTTTAGTAGTTTATATAATTTAGGGATGTTTATATACAGTATATACTTTGGTGTTAAAATATGACATTGATAGTATTAAAACTAAAATTAAATTATAGAGATGGAGTTAATTAAAAACTAGATTGTAGTTAAACCTGTCAATGGATCGGATTCGAATCGGATCAGTTAAATCCAAATCCAATTTGTTAAGAAATCGGATTATCGGATTCGGATCCTAATCGGATTATTGGATTTTATTTTCAATCCATATCCGGTTAATATCGGATTCGGATCATAATCGGATTATTGACAGTGTTGACCCAAGGATTTTCATTATGGGTAAACATGACATTTTGATGATAACAAACCATTGAATGTGGTGAATTTAATGTCTACTTGAGTTATGCTTAATAGGTTGTTGATTCAAGATAAAACTCAAGATATATAGTGAATCCATGAGAAGATCAAACAAATGTGCGTAAAGCTCAAAAGACATTGGAGATAAGGATGGAGACATCAACCCAAAGCTTAAAGAAATTGAAGATCAAATAATTGAGTAAAATAGTCTTGGGTGAGTGCTAGATTAAATGTAAAGTTATTTTTGAAATAACTTATTTGAAAGCTCAACTCTTGACAAATTAGCATATAGGACCATGCATATCATTTACGTCATCCATGAGTCCTTGAACCATTAGTATTAGACTATGAACATCATTGATGATACATTCATATATATAGTCTTTGCTAGAGTTGAGTTAGTTCAAGCTTTCATAAGCTATGAAAGAACTCAACAAAGAGGTTGTCCTAGAACCTAAACTTATTTCATATAACTTGAAATGGATTCTAGACATGTATTAAAGCTTTGAACAAAATTGTTTCAATCATAAAAAACTTTTGTCAAATATTGAGAATTTATTTAAATGAATATATTATTATATAATCTCAATATTATTTTTAGGAATGTCAAGGACCTTAATAAGTCTATAAGACATCATAGTAATGTCTCTAAGTCATTTCGGAAATATCCCAAAAGATTTCCCGAAAAACCGTTATGCGGTTTAAGAGATTGAAATGAAGCGTCACATTCAAACGACCATATAATACTCAAAAATGGGTTAAATTGAGTGATTCAAAATCCTAAAATCAAGATCTTGAAGTCCTCTTTCCAAAAAGCTAAAGAACTCCTCAATCCGAGCTACGGAACTCGAGTTATGACCAAAAGAGTAGAACTGGACAGAGTAGATCCGAATCAGTCGACCGACACTAAATGGTCAGTCGACCGAACCCACCAGAGGCGTTTTGGCAATTTTTTTGACATTTGTCAGTCGACCGACGAAGCAGGTCAGTCGACCGACTCGGCCTGGAACGACTTCCAACGGCTATTTTTTGATTCAAACTTCTTCTAAACTACCCAAAACACCCCCAAACGGCTATAATTGTTTCCTACTCTATATATATGTCATATATGAGCCAAACGAGGGACAAGAAGAGAGGGATATGAGTTGTATTGAAATCTATCATTTGTGCTTCATTTTTGAATTCATATTTGGGTAGAAAACTCTCATATAGGAATCACACTATTGTGCATCACTCATATCATCTTCTTGTGATTCATTCTTCCACATATTGAGTTGAGCTTTTCATTTGATTATTTCATTTATGACTCTAAGTATGTGAGGAAGTGAGCTTTGAATTTCCATATCTATCTATTGAGAGAAAATGTTGTACACTCAAATTTCATTCTTATTCTTTGTGAGTGAAAGACCAAGAAGTTGTCTTGGCATGGGATGGGCTTGTTGAAGCTTTGTAAAGGTTTTTCTCTACCTTAAAAAGAGAGGATTAGGTTGGCTCTCCACCCACAAGTATGAGCAAAGGTCGGCTCTTCACCCGGAAGCAAGAGTGTTCGAAGGTTGGCTCTCCACCCGCAAGAGTGAGCAAGGTTGGCTCTTCACCCGGAAGAAAGAGCATGTAAGGGTTTGTTTTTCACCCGCAAGAAAAACACGATAGTGGAATCCTTGAGAGGTTATCTCAAGGCATGGAGTAGACCAAAGCTTTGGTTGAACCATGTAAAAACTCGGTGTCTTGGTTTGCATTTTCTCTATCCCTTAACTCCTTACTTTACAAACAATTTCATTTCAATCTTGAGCTTTATTTATCAATGCTTGGAAATTGTGTGTGCTTAAATATTCATGAGGGGATTGGGAAAATGTTTGGTTGAAGTAAATTGCAATGTGAACTTGATTATAGCTTAGATTATAAATTCTCTACTTGTTCATTAGTTTGCTATAATCTAGTTGCACACCAAGTGTTTGATATAATGTATCTTCACCACACCATAACATAAAAGCAATTGTCATTTATAATCTTAAGCCTTATATATATAAATGCTATGAAATTGCTTGTGTTAGTGTATTAACGAAGTGGTTAGAAAATGCATAGTTGAAGTGAATTAAATTGTGAACTTGATTAGATAAGATGTAGATTATAACTTATCTATTATCTTATTTATCTATAATATAAGTGCTCACTAAGTGTTTGATAAAATGTATCTTCCACAACTAGGGATGGCAATGGGGCGGGTCGGGGCGGGGATCCCCATCCCCATCCCCGAACCCGCCCCCATTTAGTCCCCCCGAACCCGCCCCGCCCCCGGGAAAAAAAAAAAAAATTGCCCCGCCCCGCCCCGAACCCCCCCCGCCCCCGCCCCCGCCCCGCCCCGTGCCCCGGTATGAAATTTTTATATATAAAAAAATATTATAATATATGTTATTTCTTTGTAAAAAAAATATATTATATATATATATATTATAATATATATATATATATTTTACCTTTTTATATAAAAAATTATATCTTAAACATATATATATATATTTTACATATATATTATTGTAATATATATTATATTATAATATATATAATATATAACCGGGGCGGGTTCGGGGCGGGGCGGGGTACCCCCGAACCCGCCCCCGAACCCGGCGGGGAATTTTTTTTTTGCCCCATCCCCGCCCCATTTATGTAATCGGGTCCCCATACCCGGGCTAAACGGGGCGGGGCGGGGCGGGTCCCCACTGCCATCCCTATCCACAACACAATAGCATTGAAATTCCATATATACACCAAGTGTTTGACAAAATGCATATTCAACGCAACATTCTCTTTAAGGGTTTATGTGTGCTCTTAATATTTAATCACTTTGTAAAAACTCTACATATATATTTTTTATGACAAATAACACTTTATACATTAAGTCTATATATGATGAAAGTGATTTACATGTTTAGTTGAATAACATATTCACTTGGTGCTTGAATTGTTTCATATGCTACTTGAATCCATAATGCATGTATTATCATTATGAGATAAGTGTTTCAACATGTTTGGTCGAATTGTTTACTTGGTTAATAAAACAATTCACATTTACTTGAATCAATGATGTATGTATTCAATTGTATAAATTACTAATGCATGATTACAAGTATGAAATGTGAAAGTCACTTAAGAGATTATATGAACCACTAAGGGCCCGTTTAGTAGGCGGTCCGGTCTGGTCTTATCTGGTCTGGTCTGGTCTTATCTGGTCCGGTCTGGTCTTATCTGGTCCGGTCTGGTCTTATCTGGTCCGGTCTGGTCTGGTCTTATCTGGGTGGTGTTCTGAAAGTCTTTTTGGTAAAACTGTCTGGTCTTATGGTCTTATTCAAGTTGTTTGGTCTTATGTTTGGAAAATAATACAAAAAATAAAAAAATAATATATAAAATTCAAAAAATATATTAAGTATGAAAAATATACAAAATTTGAAAAAATATAAAAATTTTGAAAATAATATAAGAAATTCAAAAATAATATATTTTTCAAAATTTATAAATTATTTCAAATTTTATATTATTTTTTGAATTTTATATATTATTTTTGATTTTTTATATTATTTTCAAAATTTTCATATTTTCTCAAAAATATATATATATCTAATTTTGTATATTAGTTTTGAATTTTATATTATTTTTCAAATTTTATACATTATTTCAAATTTTTTATATTATTTTTCAAAACTTATATATTATTTTTTAAATTATATATATATATATTTAAAATTTTATATATTAATTTTGATTTTTATATATATTTTTTCGAATTTAATACATTATTTTAAAAAAATTATATTATTTTTCAAATTTTATATATTATTTTCGAATTTTATACATTATTTTTGATTTTTTCTATTATTTTGGAATTTTTTATTTTCCCAAATTTTAAATATATTTTTTGCATTTTATATATTAATTTTGAATTATATATATATATTTCAAATTTTATACATTATTTCAAATTTTTTATATTATTTTTTTAATTTTATATATTATTTTCAAATTATATATATATTTTAATTATATATATATATATATTTCAAATTTTATGGTCCCATGTGTTAAGACAATTATACATAAGACCACTTGAGACCACTTCAGACCATCATTTTTGGTTGTCTCAAATTACCCTCTTTGGTCCCAAGTGGTCCTTGTTTTTTTGGAACCGTTTTTTTGGAACCGTGTTGCCAAACAGTGTCCGGTTCCAAAAAAACCATTATGAGACCGGACCATATGGAACCGGACCGCGAACCAAACAGGGCCTAAGTGTTTGACTAGAGTCTCGTGATGCATATCTTTCTCTAAATAAAGTCAAACCGAAAAAGTCTCAAAGTTTGTCATTGACCCTATTCACCCCCCCTCTAGGTGTTAATATGTGGCCAACAGACAGGTCTATTGATAAGGATGACAAAAACTCCCGATCCGTGATCCGAATCCGATAATTCGACGGATTTTCCCTTAGTTAATTCATATTTGAATTTCTTCATTATAGAATATCTGATTCGAATATCTAATTAAAAAAAATACAAAAATACAAAAATCAATAAATACTGAAACACTAAATTATTCACATTTTTAATAATTGTATTTATGATCAATCATTATTAATAAATAATAAAATAATTAACAACTAACATTTATATACATGTACAATATTAAATATATACACATAAAAATATCAAATATATATTTATATATATATATAAATATATTTTATATCAGATCGGGTTATTATCGGATCGGATGACATAAATCCAAATCCAATTTGTTAAGAAATTGTATTATCGGATTCGGATCCTAATCGGGTTATCGGATTTTATTTTCAATCCATATTCGGCTAATCAGATCGGATTTGGATCGGATTCGATCCATTGACAGGTCTAATTGTTGGGGGGGGGATCCTAATCGGGTTATCGGATTTTATTTTCAATCCATATTCGGCTAATCAGATCGAATTTGGATCGGATTCGATCCATTGACAGGTCTAATTGTTGGGGGGGGGGGGGGGGGGGGGGGGGGGGGGGGGAGGTCTAATTGTTGTGGGGGAGGGGGGAGCAAAATACTTAAATGAAATTACAATTTTAGGTATAAGTCTCCTATATTAATAAAAAAAAAAAAATTACTAGAATTTTGAATAAGTGGTAAAAGTGACACCTAATAAAATCAATTAACCAAAAAATTCCCCCTAGTTCTTGATCACCGCCAAACTCACCCCTTCGCCACAATCTCCGATTACCGGACTTTCTATTCTCTCTCACACACTCACACACACCTCTGTGTGTGTACATATATATATATATATACACACACACACATTTCCATATATATAACAGTATCAGCGCATTAGGTGAAATCTACTGATTTTGAGGATAATTTGGAAGTCTCGGTGATCGATTTGATTGCGCCCTTCGATTTTGCAGGGAAAATTGTAACCCTAGGAACGCCAAATCTGTGAAAGAGGTTAGTCTCTTCTTTTTATTCTATTCAAGTTTTATGTATTCTGTCAGTTACTTTGTTGAATTTCAGGTCTCAGTTTGATCAGTTAATGCGTTATTACATTGGTATATATTATATGTGTATATAGATATATGTATATATGAGTTCTCTCTATTTGTCAGTTGCTTCGTTTTTTTGTCAAATACCAAAATTTAGATGGGTTTTATTTCTGGGTTGAAAGGAAGTAATGTGAAGTGTGTTAGTCTTCAATCGAGAAGGGTTCATATGTATATTCCATTATCCTATTCATAATTGCTGTTAGTATATATATATATATATATAAGTTCTCTCTCTATTTCAGTTGTTTTGGTTCTTTTATTGAAGACCAAAATTGAGATGGGTTTTAGTTCTTTGTTGAAATGAAGTAATATGAACTCTGTTAGTCCTCAATTTGATCTACATTACACTATCTCGTTCATTTTTTCCTGTTAAATTGTACGAGTTCTCTCTCTATTTCGATTGTTTGTGTTTTTTATTGAAGACCAAAATTGAGATGGGTTTCAGTTCTTTGTTGAAATGAACTATTCTGAACTGTGTTTTCTTCAATTTGAATTATCTTCTTCATTTTTTTCTGTTAAATTGGTTGTCTTGGCAAAAACTAAAATTAATTGTGCAAAAACTTGGATTCTTTTTAACTGTCTTGCCCACCAACTTACGTTTATGTATGTATAATGTTGTGTCATTGCTGCATTCATTTTGCTCATTGTTTTTATGCACAATATACATGCATGAGGTTGAAGTTCTACTCATTCATATGCATTGGCACTTTAAAGTCTTTAATCTGCCTACACTGTAATAACATGAACTGACAACTTCAAAAATTCCTGATAATGTGAACTTCTAAGCTAATCCTTTCATCCCGCCTTACAAACCTTTATCCTATACAGATCTGCGTAAGTATGCAATTCGTATGGTAATGATGCATGCAAACTCAGATAAATCCGAACTACGAATGAAACCTGATGCTGCCATACCATGAGAGGTTGTTCTAGGCATGTCCAGGTTGTAAATGAAAAGGTAGAAAAATGGATAAGAACAAGAGGAACAAACGACAACTATTTTTTTTTGATAAGTAAGAAGTATATTAAAGAGCCCTCAAAAGGGGAGCGCGTCCCAGAACAATAAAGCAAACAAAGCCTTTAAAGGCGTAGAGAACCCCAAAAATCCACTTCTTCATCTACACTATCTACCCAAACCCAACAAAAGAGAGGAGATAAAAAAATCTTTGACGATCCCTATAGAAGATTTACCCCCATCAAAACACTGCCGATTACTTTCCCCATTCACACCTCTCGTAGAAGAAGGCATTACCTACTGAACCCCAAACAGGCTGAGCAACAGATTCCAACAATCAAAAGAAAAAGGCTAGTGAAGAATAAGGTGGTCAACTGACTCACCATAAAAACACCTATTGACCAAAACTAGGTTTCCTCTCTGTAAATTATCCAACATGAGAGGAGAAACAAGTGGCAACTCAGTTGTAGCAAATGTATATCGGAAATCAAAATAGTAAAATCTTTTGCTGAATCCTAATATTAGGGGGACTGCTTGTATATAATAAAACTGGGAACTAGATTGCTCTGCAGGTAATTACAACTATACTTTGCATTCTTGTTATGTTGTGATAGAAATGCTCTTTCGTGTTTGACTTGTTAATGTAACATCTGCCATGTTTAGAAGATCATTGCTGTCTGCAATTTTTGTTTGGTTACCAGTGGGATTGATGAATCTTGATTTTGGAATAGTCTGTGGAGGAGGTAGGTTTTTCCGGGATACCTCCTTGAAAGATATGCTGCAAAGAGTTAGGGGTTATTTATTTTAGGACTATTGAGAATAATTTACTAATGTAAGACCACAAAACATTCATATTATGGCAAGTAATAGTTCATTTTAGATTAAATATTTACTGTTCAAGTTAAATTTGCTTTGGCATCAGGTACTTAATTGGGTCTGGCTTCGAACTAGATTGCTGCAATCTTAAGAAGTCCCTTACAAATGTGTGTGTGTTTGTATATGTTGTGTATGTTTCTCTTCTCGTTCGTTGTTGTTGCAATTGCTACTCTTGTAATTGTTAGTGTGTAGGAGTTCTGTATCAATTTCAGCATAATTTGAATTGGCTATCTTCAGAAGCTGATAATCTTTTGCTCTGTGGTTGGTTACTGGTAGGATTGAGAATTCTTGAGGCTGAGCATGGAGCCAGGAAGGCAGGTTTTTTCAGTAGACCTTCTAGAAAGACACGCAGCAAAGGGGCATGGGGTAATTACATGCATGGCTGCTGGCAATGATGTCATTGTGTTAGGGACCAGTAAAGGATCAGTTATTAGACATGATTTTGGTGTTGGAGTTTCTAACGGTATGTTCTAGTAATCATTATACTCACTTTCACCTGAGTGATTCTCCTTTTTGATCTATTTTCTTTATGAATCTTCCTTACCACAAACAATTCTTTGGAGGTAGAGAGGAGATTCTTACGTTCTCTGCCGTGAGCTCAGACATATGCCACAAAGCCACTACATTAGTGATATGTAATATGATTCTACGACTTGAGGAATAATAGGTACCGTATGTGACATATACTAGATCTAGTATTACTCTCACAGGTGCATTTATAGCACTTAGCTCAAAATTGATAGAGTTCTGTTGGAACAATGTGTCATGATTAAAATATGTTATGTAATTCTTGATATTTTCAGCCTCTAATGCGATGCTGTTTCAAAATTGATAGAGTTCTGTTGGAACAATGTGTCATGATTAGAATATGTTATGTAATTCTTGATATTTTCAGCCTCTAATGCGATGCTGGTATTCTTAAGTACTGCTCTGTTTTTTTAGTTGGCAAACTTTGACGATTAAGGAACAGTGTATGTCTTATGATCTTCTGACTTTCAGTTCTGGTTACATAGTGGCAAAAGGTAAATTATTCACCACAGTAGGAGTAAAATAACCGGGAGTTTCCAGGATTTTGTCCTCCATTTCACTCATAGAGGTGGCTTAAGGGGGTCAAGTTGAGCTTCTCCATAGAAGATGTTTGGCCGCTTGTACATCCTGCAATTTTATTGTTCTCAATAGGTATATAACTATAGACTACATCCGAGAAGTACCATATATAAGAGTAGCAATCTAAACCCTTAGAGTCTAACACTTTATTTGTGCGAGGTGGCTATTAATTTATGACTTCATGATTTTGTGTATTATTGATTGCAAAAGGAAGTTACCGTGCTCTTCCTATCGACATTCCTACTGAAAATACCTTGTATTGGAACATGCATGGCAGCTAATATTGTCAGACCATGCAGTGAGAATGGCTACTAATATGGTCACACCACTGAAATGTGCATGGTAAATATGGACATCCTGATATGTTTGAGTGCGTGTGCACGCGTGTCTAGGAACCAGAAAGTATGGGCACTTCTGGATGGGACCGTGTTTGTGTCCAAGACATGTTTGACACTTACAATTACTGGTGTACGGCATCTGATTTATCTGTTAACAATTAAAAAATGCACCTACTTGTAAACAAATTAAATAAATAATAAACGAACTTCATTTATGTGTCCATAATAGAATTTGCGAGTTACAACACTAGGAAGATATTTCTTTAACCCTCACCAACCTGTGACTGAGAAACCTTAGACATTGGCTTGTAATTGTAAAATGAAACAAGAATTATTTCTAGAATTATAGAATAAATTTACTGAAAAATATATTTGATTTATTCTATTTGGTCATTTCACGAAAGTATGCATGAAGGTTCTGTAAATTGAGTGGAGGTGGAAGTCAGAGTAGGAGAGAATAAATCTTGTATATGTTACAATCGTAACAAAGACCATATAATTTAATGTCTGTCGATCATATGCCATATAGAGAAGTTTGCCATATAGTGCAAATATGTATACAAACTATTATGCTGGCTTCGGTTCGCGACGTTCTTGACATTTGGAGGAGTGGATTGGTGGGTTCTCACGCTCGTTCTTTTTGGAGGGTGGCTTCCCTTTGCCTTTGGTGGAGCATATCGCTTGCACAATAGACGTTGTTTTGAGGGTATTGAGTTCCCTTTGAGGGTCATTAAAGATTTTTTTATCACTAATTTGTTTTGTTGGGTGGAGAGTTGAAGTTGTAAATCTATAGATGAGAAGATAGAGTTTTTGGGTTCTCTTGGCTTGTAGGTTTCTCTCTTTTGTTCTAAGGGATGCACTCCCCGTTTCAGTGCTTTGTATACAATTAATTACTTATAAAAAAAAAATATCCTTGATGTGTCCATATCCCACTTTTTTTATTTGCTCACAAACCTTGCTTGTAGAGGTTTCTTTAATTAATGCTCAAGCTTACCTTCCTGCTCATTGGCCTTGGGAGCTGAGCAGCAACAGCAGCTAGGATAGATCATATCTGTTTAAGAAAGAGTTCCGTCAGATACTGAATAGATTTGCCAAGTTGAGCTGACTGTGTGTAGCTTAATTATGACTTACTTGAAGCATCTTCTCCTTGGGTTGAGCTCCTAAAATTGTTCTATCTTTCCAAACCGAATGCTGGCACCACAGTAAACCACTGTCTTTGCTGAGCTTGTTTATGCACCTTATAAGATGAATAAATTTATTGATTTATTTATCTTTGACAATTTTATGTACAGATATTGACCTTTCTGGGGGCCGGCCTGGGGAAAAATCCATCCACAGAGTTTTTGTTGATCCAGGGGGGAGTCACTGTATTGCCACCGTTGTTGGCAATGGAGGTGCTGACACTTTCTATACACATGCAAAGTGGAGCAAGCCCCATTTGTTAAGCAAGTTGAAAGGTCTCGTTGTAAATGCTGTTGCTTGGAATAGACAACAGATAACAGAAGGTTATTACTCGGTATCCCTTTAGAGACATTCTTCTATTTTACAAAGGTATATTCGCAGATTGATTCATTTTCTATTGCATGTGATGTATTTTCAGCTTCTACGAGGGAAGTGATTCTTGGTACAGATGGTGGCCAGCTTCACGAAATTGCTGTAGATGAGAAGGATAAAAAGGAGAAGTATACAAAAATTTTATTTGAACTAACCGAATTTCCTGAAGCTTTCACAGGTCTGCAGGTAATGCCTTTTGTTCATCTTTTTCTTTTATGCCTTCGTTCTTTTTACTGGGTGGGGGAATCCCTCCAAGCTGTCAATCAGTGCTTTTTCCTGTGTTCCCTCTTCGTTTCCATGAAACCAACTTACACTGATATTATGCATCTGTTCCAATTGTTTGGGATACTGGAATGACCATGGAAATTCTTTATGTCGATCATCTACCTGATAATAACCTTGATTTGGTAAAGGATTTTAATGCTCCATAAGGACTGGAATGTTCTGGTTGATGAAATTTATGTTGTATGAGGAAATTCAGTTATGTGCTATTAACCAACTTAATTGAATATCAGGAACTAACCAACTTGGTCCTTATCTGCTACTGAAGCTAAAGTTTCTTAAACGGGTCGCCCTAAGTAAGGCATGTAACTTTGTTTGAACCTCATCTACTCTGCAGATGGAAACAGCTAGCATAAGCAATGGAACTAGATACTATGTGAAGGCCGTCACTCCTACAAGACTTTATTCATTCACTGGAATCGGGTTGCTGGATGTAAGTTCGAATTTAATACTTAAAGCCTCTGGGTTTTATGAATAGTTGACACTTATGCAATGTATATGCGTAGTATGCCTGGGATTTTTTAATACCTAAAACTTACTTAAAAGGTCATCTGTTTGCTTTTAGATTTCTGATGTTCTTTTTCTTGTTTTATGCCTATTAAGATGTGCTATTGGCTTTTCTTGCAGAACCTTTTGACAACCACTGTTGTTCTTCGTTATAGAATTTTGATTCTTAATGGGCTATTCTTATTTGTTTCACGCTTTTTGTAGACTGTTTTTGCTAGTTATCTAGATCGTGTACTGCATCCTATGGAGCTCCCAGGTGAAATTCCAAACAGGCAAGTTTTATTATTATTTTTTTGAATGTAAAAAACCAAATTTGATAGGGAACACAGTAACTGTAATTTTTAGATACCTCTTTGTATGTAGTGTTGCATTTTGTCTCTGTGTTAGTTTGTTCATTTCACTCATTCGGGCTTCTAACTAAGAGTAAATGAATATAGATCCATGAACATTGTCTTGAACCACGATCATATGGTGTATTTTGTTATTAGTGGGATCCACAAGAAGATGACGTGACATTTGAGTCATAAGATTCTTTCGAGTCTTACTGAGAATTTTCTTGTATTTTATTAGTTAAAGATTTGTTTTGTTTTTGGCAATGGAGTGTTCTAGTGTTATTGTGACTATATACATACAATTATATATTTAGGATACGAATCATGAGAAAGCACCAAGTGGGGGTGCACCCACGTATGCTATAGTAGTTGACTGTAGAGGTATAGTCTCATCCCAGGAAGTTAGAATTAAACATTGTTGGAGGGTATGAATATTAAAGCTACATCAGAAGCTTTTGCTTAAGCTTTTAGACATGATGGTAGTTTGACGCGGTGACACATCAGGTGAGGTCCTGTGTTCAAACCTTGCCTTGACGCTGTCACTATCCTAAATAAGATTTTAATATGTGTTGAATCAAAAGAAGGGTACACGTGAAGGTGTGTTGAAGGATTTACTATCATGTCATGTTTGGTACGTAGGAATGGAATGAAATGCCCATTCATTCCATTCCTTTGTTTGGTATATCTTGTTGAATGAGAATGGTCATTACCAAGGAATGAAAATTCCTTCATCGGAATGAAAAACCATTCCATTAGTAAACCTATGGAATGGTCATTCCATTCCTTAAGTAATGCTTTTAAAACATAAAATGACTAAAACAACCCTTTCACATTTCAAGTAAACAAACCACTCCCACCACCATCACCTTCCGCCGCCGCCGCCACCACGACTACCTCCATTGTTTGTCACTACTATTTTTGTTACCTTTCACCATTTTTTGTAAAAAATTTATGAAGTAATATTATTTGATTAAAATTATATATTTATCACTAAGAGGGGTATTTTTGAGAAATTTTATTTTAAGTTCATTTCATTCCTAAAGTGCTTCATTTTTACAACCAAACAATAGAATGAGAATGATTATTCCATTTAATTCTCATTCTCATTCCATTCCTGCTTGCATTTCATTTCATTCATGCTTACCAAACATAGTCTCAGAGTTACCCCCTTCGGAACATATTAAGCTGTTAGAGTTTATGGTAGTCAACAAACACGAAGGAGCTAATACCAACTCAAAGAAAGGGAGAATTCAAGGTGTTATATTTATCACCCAAACAAGGCTTTTCTACCCCTTCACGTACCTATGTCGCTCTCCCCAATTGCTCCATCCTTGACATAACAAAGCCACCTGCCACATATCTCTAGCCTCCAACTCGTTACATCTATCCTGCCAGGGGATCATAAAATGAACTCGAGAACTACAAAAAGAGAATATGGTTGAACCCATGACCTTTTAGCCACTACCTTATGTTATCTTTTTGAGTTTGGTGGGGTTTATTGTAGAAAGCATTCTTTTTTTTTTTTGGAGTTCGGTAAGGCATAAAAATAAGTTGGGTAAAAAACAAGATAGACTTCTGAGATGGACGATGGTGAATATTGAAGAATTTCTCCAGTTGGCCAGGCATGAAGTTAAATGCTTCTCAAGTCCAGAACGGGACCGTCTGACTTTGCTTACGGTATACTGGACTTCTAATGAGTTCTTGGGAAAGAATAAGATTGGAAACAGTAGAGAGAAAACCGAAAAAAGTCTGAGAAAATGCTGCAAGGAATTTTTTGTATGTAGCCGGCAAGGGAAATAGATTTCCTCTGGTTTTCCGGTTAGATAAATATGATGGTTTAATGGCTTTTCAGTTGTGCAATGAAAAGTTATTTACACGATTATTGTTTTGGATATGGTTTACTGATGGCATGAATTAAAGGAGGCCTTTACACATGGAAATTGGTGGAGGCAGGCTCGGCCCTGAGGCCAGGCAACCGCCTAGGGCCTCCGGTCCGGGGGGCCCAATATTTTATCTTTTGTGTATTGTATTATTTTTAAAAAAAAATAGTATTTGTATAGCCTATAAAAAAGTTAATTAATTCTCAGGCCCAATTCAAAACAAATCCTAGTATAATTACACAATTTAGGGCCTCAAATTTTCAAAATAAAAATTGCTCAACTCTAGGTAAAAAAATTATTTATTTAACAGTCCAATTCGTACTAAATCCAAATCCAATTTCACAATTTAGGGCCCCAAAATATTATATTCAATTACTATTATTATAGTCTCAAAAAAAAAAATCTCAAATTTTCAACAAAATGAAACTAAAGTCTAATCCAAATCAAACCATTATTCTGATTAAGGTTAGAAGAATTTTCATGCAAGTATACTTAAGCCTCTAGCGACTACCGCACCCATCCAACAATAATAATTTTTTCCGACAACACCAAGATGAAGGTTGTTGTCAAAATTTTTAATATTAATATATTTTTAAAAAATAATAAATTCTTTTACACTTTAAATTTGTTAAGCGCGTGAAACCTTACGTATAAAGGACCTCACATTTATTCTCGCCTAGGGCCTCGACTTATTTTCGGGATTTCAGGGCCGGCCCTGGGTAGAGGATCCTGTGGTGGTACTGGGTCTATGAATTGGCCTTCTTCAGTATCTTTGTATACTCTTTGGGGTTGCTGAATAGAAAAGCTATTCAAATTGTGAGATCGTTTGAGAGAATGTGCGCTCACTGGCAAGACATGACCAGGAGTATGTTGGAAGGTGTAATAGAATTTAAAAATCGTTTTTAGATAATGGTATTACGATCTTGACCTTGCATCATCATCATCCTTGCCTAAATCCCTTATAAATGGAATCGGCTCTCTTGTTCCATTTCTCTGCTATTACAAGTCATCTCACCTTATATATTTAAGTTATTGAAATAATTATTGATAACTTCATCCATGTCATTGGTAGTGGGCGCCACTCATTTGTTCTCCACACTTTCATAGGTTATCCTATCTCTTCTAATCATTCTGGCCATCCATCTTAATCTCTACATTGTCGTACAACAAACGAATTTCATTTGTGTATGTGCTCCTAAGAAACCTATAATACTCTATTCCGTTAGAGGGATTGAGACTTGAGAGGAATAAAAAAAAAAACAGACCCAATATCTCTTGGAATCTTGAAGACAGTGCTACCAATAATTGTACTAATTCACATGTCTTTCTCCCGTGTATCTGTGCTAGTTGAAGGAATAAAATTTGTTTTTGTTTGATGAGAACTGTGCAAGGAAAGAAAAAGAAGTAAGGATCACTGTTGGGAATTAAATTCCTTCGCCTGAGAATGTATTTATTGAAGCCGATTCGTCGACATGAAATTGAATGCCATCAAAAGGAGGAGAATCTGATTTGCCTCCATTAGCATTAGCAGAACAACATATACTATTTCCATCAAGCCGATTACCCCATTTTAGCCTACAAGTACATAGGGGCAGGGATAAAGGCTGCTAGTGAAAGCAACTGAGTTAATGTCCAAGCCTCTTCTTCCTCTTGCTGCCTAACTTGTGCTACTTTCACGACATGGGAACTTCGCCCAACGCCCGCTTAGAAGACCTAAGTGAAAGATAAGACCATCCCTTAAGAAGAAGACTGATGGACAGTTGAAGCTGGCTGCTAGTTGTAGTAGCGTGCTACCGCGCATTTGACTAAGCCTAATGTAAACCCCTTTGTTTAGTATCTGATATGGAAGTCGATCCAGGGCAAGTGAGTGAAGAACAAGTCTAGTAGAAGTCCTAAGGGACTATGCAAGGGCCATAGGAAGAAGAGCCTTGACTGCAATGGAATTGGGGGCCTGTACTCTTTCTGTTTATTTTAGAATCTTTCTTTAATCGAGTGAGTTAGGTTTGTGATCCCTGTACAATTTTCCGTCTCGACTTGGAATTCAAGACATGAAGAAGCTCATAAGAGAGCATGATGTTGTCGTGTATGAGACGATGAGGCACAAAAACGCTCCGATTCTCGCTTATAAGGCAACGGAGCAACGACTTCAATCGGGTCCCCCCAGTAAGGGGGGTAAAGCAGTGTCTTCTCCGTACGCCTATCATTCTGTTACCAATCACCATCTTCAACCCAAACCTAGCAATATACCCTACTGACTCTTAAAGAGAGGGGAGGTATCCCACTAAGTCAGCTGTAAGCACGCATGGAATGAAATTATTTGATTGTTCTTCCAGAAGAAAGATCGTTGGGCCATGCAAGATCTCCGTAATAATTATGACCCATCCTTTTAGCCAATTTAGCTATAATACAGGATCATTGAAATCATGTTTTTTTGTTATTGGGATAGGTGAATTCTTATAGATCTATCCCCCGAAGGAACCAGATATGATAATTTTTCATCACCTGGCTCGAGCAAGAATCAAAAGAACCAAATGGATCCATATAAAATTTATATGTTATCTATTCTATAACTAAACATATATGATATATGAATGGTTCTATGTAAGAAAAAGAAATTTTACCGGATTCCCCCTTCCGGATTTATAACTATCCATTGCAAAGAATTCAGTTCTTACAGGTAAATACTCAATACCCAAGTAGGCTTACAAAGTTTATCGTAATTTTATCAAGTGCTTTCTGGGTCGTCTCAGACCTTGCGATTGATATTTATCCCCCAACAACTAGTTGGAGACTTTTTACATACACATACAAAGGGTTTATTTGTTACTAATATAATCCACCCTCTATTCTTCTTTAGATCCCCTGTTTCACTCCTCAAGTTAGGAAGTGGGAATAGGAAAGTTCGATCTAGCAGTTTTGGTATTTTTATTAATTGTGTGGGTGGGCCTAGTAGAGTTGGGCTGGGCGTGTGGTTAGGAAACCTTTTGTGTTCTTTAACTTTTCCAGCGTAGTGAGTAAGGCTTTCCTGCCGCCATCTTCGGTGGATGCCCCCCTCTCACCGAAAGGCGGATAGGGCACTTATCCAACCTTTTAGATTGAATAAAATTACTAAGCTAGTCACCTCACCCCCCCTTTCATGCCATTCTTCCAGCTTTTTCCAGATAAAGGGCTAATAGAGTTGCGTTTTCTTAGTACATTGCCTTTCATTATCAACCTGTCGTCTTAGAGCGCGAAGTTACTTGATGTTCGCTACTAGTATCAAATAAAAGTGATAGGAGAGATGTTAGCCTTTCGCTATTAGTAAGCGCTCCCCTAGTTTTGACCTAATGAGATTTCTTTATGTTGAGTTAACCCGGTGGGTTCGCCTAGATGCCTAGTAAATAACGCGCTGGTGGGAAAGAGTTGTAGATCATGAAAAACATTTCCACTCAAGGAGGCAGGCGGCCGGGAAGCTTTGCTTTTAGAATGCCGAACAAAATTTCCCAAGTTAGAGATAGAATCTCACTAATTGGAAGGAAAATGAGGGCTTCGATCCATTGTGATTTGGTTCCTTGGTGTGGAGAGATCTCTGCCATAAAACAGAGAGCTCGTAGGCCTTATTCTGCAGATCAAAGAGCGACGTAATTCCCCATTCATCCGAAGTAGTATTTTAGTATAGAACATAGGCATTCTGGGCCGACTACTATGACTACATGCGCATCTAGTGCAGTGGCTTGGAAGCAAGCTACCTTGACCATCTTTCGAAGTTCTAAATAATCTACTGATCAAAAGCTGTAAGGGCGGGTTGCTCTACATTCAACCACACCACAGTGACCCCCGAAGCGATCTTCTAGTTGTGGGACGAAATCCGACAGCCAATTGTTGGCTCTGAATAACCAGCCTAGCAATAAGCTCAATTTTTCCATAACATAACGGGGCGAGGTTGCACGCGAGCCGAGTGACGTAGGTATACAGGAGTACTTCGCGCCACAACCATCTTTTTTTTTATAGGTTCTACGAACCGATGCCTGCTGCTTCATCTGGGAGAAAAGAATCATAGATATGCCGATCATTAGAAGGAAGAACTGCCATAAAAAGATTCCTCGTGTATCATCTGTAGCTAAACTATGAACGGAAGCTAGCAATCCGAACCGTATTGAAGAGGTTCCTGAGACACAGCATGGAGGAGTCACAATATTAAGAAGCGAGGTCCAAGAATGAAGAAGGGGTAGAATTACTGAATGAATACGAGCTGTGGCTAATACCCGAGGCATAAAAGAAGCATTTTATACGGGATCCCGAAACCACCAGCCACCGTGACCTAATTCATGATGAGCCCACCAACTTCCTGGCAAGATGCCTACGGTTAAAAACCACCGACATGTCAAGATCAAAATTCGGATTGGTTCTTGGTCCTGGCCAGAGACCACTGTGTTCTCACCGATGGTCTAACAAAGAGGCAAAGTAGTGGTATATTTCTTTCCATTACGAACGACACGCTTCGCCTGCTCCCTCCCTGTGTCCACTAGCGCTCCTGTCCAGAGCAAAGAGAAGGCGAAAAAGCCTTTTATTGAATAAGGGCGAAGCAACATAAGCAGGATTCTATTGCTACGTAACAATAGAGCAGGATAGCATTTTGCGCTCACATGTTTGAATTTAAGGGTAAAGAGCTCGCTTGTTATACGGGATCCGACGCATCCAGCCGAGCGAAACAACGTTCCATTCTTTTTGGCTGCATCTTTTCGCATTGGCGGCGAGTGGAGTGCCACATTCCCATTCATCATTTTTTATCTACATAAGCTAAAACCTATACCTATAGCACTGGCGACGTCTCCGGCATAAATGCAAGGAGGATGTATAGTTGATATAGGATCTTGTGGAATAGGATTTGATTCTGCAAGAGGTTCGGTACAAACGAAGAAATTTTGAACAAAAGGATCGGAACTCGCTGATAGGAAACGAGAGAAAAACAAAGCAATGCCAAGAGCTCCGTCAATCCGTTGTTCATCGATAGACGAAGCTCTCTCTTTATCACCTTGTGCTAGATGCAACAAAGGATGAGTCATTTTTCCTTCTCGCGAACCACGGGAGCACCCAACGCCCGGAGGAGCAAAACTCATTTTCCTTTCAGGGTAAAGTGGAACCCGGTTCCTTCGCGAACGAAGTTCAGAATCAACAAGGATTCTACGAACGAAGGGAGTGTACAACTGGGGCGCAACCCCACTTTTTTGTTCGTAACGAGGGAGAGGGAGAGATAGAATGGAGTTCTTCATGAAGTTTGAGACAAAGGAATAAAAAAGAGTTTCTCTATGGCCTCCTCGTTTTGAGACATTATGGCTTTGGGGTCGACCCCGGTAACAAAGAAGGAATCCATAAAAACTTAGGATCCGACACCATGATAAAATATTACCCTCATAATTAGACTATGTCCCTGAGATTTGATAAAAGAAAGGTGCATTAGCGGTTAATACGTTGTAATTGGATAAGTTATTAGGAATATGACGGAACGAAATACCAAGGAAAGAAAGAAGAATGCACCAAAATGCAGGTGCTGCACCAAACACTGGTGGTTGTTTCTTGTTGTAAGTGAATGCAATGAAAAGACCCGGAAATAACTAATAATGAAACAATTCATATATTGACATTTCATGCTCATTTCAAAATTTCTACTTTGTTATTCCCATCATTCGGTAACCACAGGATGATCCACAAGAAAGGTGGCAGGATTCGAACCTATGGTCGGCCCGCCCCTGACCTTGGTGGTTGGGTTAGCACCCTTCGTCGCCTCTGTACCCGAAACAGAGGCGCTGCGCTACCCAACGCCTAACCTTGTCTCCCCTAACCCTCTTTTGGTTGTGCCATTACCAATCGCGACCCCGGTGCGGTCGCCCCTGACCTAATCTAATAATAAGAACGACTATCCTTATGACCAAACAAGGACCAACTTACTTACTTCTTGAGCGATAGTTCCACAATCTCGACCAACAACTTGTTGGGAGTAGGGGCATCAAAGCTTGCTCTGTTGATACACAACCGGGCTTGGAGATAAAGGGGTTTGCGGGGGAGATAAAGTTTCCAGGTTGGATTTTTTAGATCAAATAGGATTAGTTGGGTAGATAGAGGTGGTGAAATCTAACCTTTGCATTAATGTTTAGCAGGGCGGGTCGCTTGAGTGTCAAAACCAAGCGGTGGTTGTTTTTCCTTAGCTTATCGAACCAGCGTATGCCCATTCCTCCTTTGATAACTCCCAGTAGAGAAAGCCTAAATTTGCCGACGTGGATTGAAAGGAAGTTGGGGATGGACATAGATCCTTCCGCCTATCCGGAGTGTTGGAAATAAAGCAATGGTTTTTGTATTTATTATTTCCCGATCATTGGAAGCAATCTTCACTGGCACAAGGATCTCCTCACAGCAACTTCCACTATGATAGAACCCGACAAGAGTTTACGAAGGCTTCGAGTAGTGCGGGATAGGCTAATCACCAGACTGCTCTGGAATAGGTTGATCGCCGGAGACAAGAATGAGTGAATCTAGTTTCGAGAGCATGCCTTACTCTAATAGGGGACGTAGAGTTTCTAAGTGAAGGCAATCGCAACTATCTATTTCCTATCCTCCCTGTTAGCAAGGCAGGTCATCTATAAATATAAAGCCTACCGGCCAGAAAGTCCTGAAGAATGAGAAAGCCGACCAAAAGACTATTCCATAACCGACTCTTGTTGTCGAATCGAGGGGGCTTGGCTTGTACTAGGCTCGAAAAGAGTTTTCTTCGAGCGAGCGATCTTTCTATCCTTTTGGGTTGCAAGCCTAAGGCAATGCTTTTTGTAGATTGAGATGGATTGATCTTCGCTATCGTGCCTCTTCCTTGTACTAGTTGATGTTGCGGCAATGCCTAATATGAGTTTGCTCCTGCCCCAGACAGCTTTGAGGTTCCCATCGATCGATTACAGAGGTTTCAACCACTGAACTTGCTTATGCTCCCCTTTGATCGAGTGCTATTTCTATAAAAAATATTGACTAAGAAAAACTTGAATTGGCTTCAATCGAGATTGCCTCGGCTTCTTAGGTACATGAGGAACCGTCCTAACATCTTTTCAATCGAAATCCCAATTAAAGACAAGTTTTACCAAGGCCAGGATCTGAAAAAGAAGATTCACTTTCCGGAATTTCAAGTGACATTATTTATTTGGAATTCCAAGTGACAATACCTATCGGCTTCTGCTTCCTTCAGAAGCCGATAGGTATTGTCGAACTAATGGGGCTCGAACCCTTAGCTTCTGCCTTTACAAAGTGGTGCCCTGATTCTTACCGAACTTCCAGTAGACCTATCAGGAGAATTAGTAATGTGTCAGGAGGAATTTGTCTTAGAAGCCATATGTACAACGTAATCTGTTGGCAACCAATGAGGGAAGACAATAATAAAGTTCGCAAGTCATTTTCAGATTTAATAGAACGAAGAGAGGGAAGATATCCTGAAACTCTGCTTGGTAAATGGGTTGATTATTCAGGGCATCTCGTCATTTTTGCAGGCCTTTCACTTTCATTATATGGATGTGGATTGCCTCGCGAAAGAATAGAGCTTTTCCAGATACTTGTAATTCGTGGTTTAAATTGACATGAATGCATTCTTATTTCTTTTTTAATGCTCAACGTTCTCCTCCATATTATTGAGTTGGATTTTGGCCTAATATATATTCAGTAACATTTCCCTTTTTTACATTGATTAATTTTTCGCATGAAATACAACAATTCAGTCTTCCTGATCCCTCTCTCTCTCTCTCTCTCTCCTGTATTATTGATCTTAAATATTGAAAGTAGTTTTATTGGATAATCCTTTGTTTGTGAAGTGCGATACTATATGGCCATTGTCAAATCTTTATTAAAGTTACATTATGCATGTTAAGTTTTAGTTCTACTCATTTTCAATCCTTTTGATTCTTATGCATTTCTACTTTTCATGCAAATTTATATTATATTGTTTTGTAAATAATGTCCATTTTGCTTGTGTTGCAGTGAACTTTACTTCTTTATAAAGCAAAGAAGGGCTGTACACTTTGCCTGGCTCTCTGGAGCAGGTATCTACCATGGTGGTTTGAATTTTGGAGCACTCCATAGGTAGAAATTGACATCCTTGGCTTTTGCTTCATTTACATGAAGGGGACAATCCCCTTAAAAGTATAGTACTTTTTTTATTTTATTTTTTTGATAAGTAAGGAGAGAATATATAAAAAATGCTCAAAAGGGGAGCCTGTCCTTTGATACAAAAGAAGCCGGCCTAAGCGGCAAGCGATCCCAAAAAGTCTATCTTTTCCTCTATAGATAAACAATATCTACCCTCCACCCAATAGAAAATAGAAGATATGAAAAAGTCTTTAATAGAGCCAATCGGGGACTCGATGCCCTCAAAACGCCGTCTATTGTGTTCCAGCCAAATACTCCACCAAAGATAAAGGGCCGTTGCTATCCAAAAAGTAAGTGCAGAAACCCCCAGCAAACAACCTCTCCAAGCACTAAGGACATCAAGAACCAAAGCTGGTATAGTCCACTGAACACCGAACAAGACCGGAAGCATACATCAACAATCATAAGCAACCGGGCAGTGTAGAAGAAGGTGATCAGTAGACTCGTCGTCACTCTTACATATTACGCATCGGTTGATTAAAAAGAAGTTATAACGCCCGAGGTTATCCAAAGTGATGATTTTTCCCACGCCGCCGACCAAACAAAGAAGGTAACCTTGAGAGGGGCCTTGGATCGCTAAACTGCTTTCCATGGAAAAGGCGTACCAGTCCAAGTCAAGAAGCTCTGAAAAAGAGACGAAACCTCAAACCTGCCATGGGAGGAAGGCCTCTAGATTCAAAAATCCGCCCTAGATCTAGGAATAGACTGACGATACGACAGCTCTAACAAGCCATGAACCTTTTCTGGCTCCGAATCTTGGAAATGTCTCGCAAATTGCACATCAAGCTAATAACAGTTGGCTACCCGGGCTTGGCGATCACGAGCATTACGGAATAGCTGTGGGAAGGAATTGGCCAGGGTGTCATCCCCACACCAGATATCCGACCAAAAGCAGACAATGTGCCCCTCCTTGACCCGGAACCGAACATGAGTGACATAAATCCCAACCTCTCTAAATGTCCTTCCACACACCCAGACCCCTACGGATCCTCATAGGCTGCGAGCACTAACCAGTGGCATCCTCACCATAGCGGTAGGAGATCACCCTTCTCCACAAACGAGCTCTTCCCGATATTCACTTTAAGATCCGACATTGCCGAAAAATAAATCAAAATACACTGAAGATACCGAAGCTGGTCCACATCCGCGTCACAGAAGACCAGAGTATCGTCAGCAAATAACAAATGAAATATATCCACATAGGCCACATACCGTACCTTGAAACCTCGAATGAGACCTAACGCTGCAGCTCGAGACATCAAACGGCTAAAAGCCTCCATCACCACAAGGAAGAGAAGCGGAGAAAGCGAGTCACCCTGCCTCAAACCACGGAACTCTTGATGAACCATTCATCAATACTGAGAAACGGACATTAAGAGATACAGATTTGCATCCCCTACCACCTGTGGCCAAAACCAACCTTTTCAACATATTTAGAAGGAAGCCCCAATTAACATATCATAACCTTTTTCCATATCAAGCTTCACAAGGATCCCTGTGATCCCACTTTGTAACCTGGCGTACACAACCTCGCTCGCAACAAAAGTCGAATCCAGGATCTTACCCCCCACCCCACAAAAGCATTTTGGGAACCCATCAAGCACCCCACACAAACGAGAAGCAAACACCTTCGCAATCAACTTGTAAATGCACCCCACCAAGCTGATTGGCCTGAAATCCGTAATGTCTCTCACATATGCCTTTTGAGGGATAATGGAGAAAAAAGAAGCGTTAAGGGAGTTCATAAAGCGACCTTGGGAGTGAAAGTCTCGAAAAGTGCCCATGACCTCCTCTCGGGCTACCAACCAACTCTCAAGTATGAATCTTGTAAAGCCATCCGGGCCCGGAGCTCAATACCCATTGCAAAGCTTCAAGGCCCGCAAAACCTCCTTTTTGGAAAAAGGCATCTCCAACCGATCGCTATCCAACCCAGAAATAGCATCAAAATGACTCATGTCCAGTTGAGGCCTCCACCCACATCTCTCCTCAAACATACGCTTATAGTAGCCTGAAATCCCACTACGAATCTCCTCATCCCTACTCAAAAGAGATCCCTCAATGAGAATGCTCCCAATATGGTTGGTTCTTTTGTGAGCATTGACCCCCCCGGCAAAATTTTTTTTGAAATCTCCTTCTGAATCGCAATCTCCTCAATATCGGCTAAACATTGCATCTTTCTCAACATCATACCCTTATCCAGGGCTTCGTTAAGCTTAGCTCTATCAAGATCCCTTATTTCTGAAACAAGCTTATTCCTCCTCCCTTCCAAGTTCCCGAAGACCTTTTTGGTCCACCTGTTGAGCGCCAACTTCAAAGTATGCAACTTTGAAGCCAAAATGAAGCTCGGAGACCCACAACCCACCGGTAATGCTCACCACTCTACCACCCTGCAACTCTTATCACATGTTCTCGAACCTGAAAGGTGACCTGCCAGAAGCGTGGCCCCCACAATCCAGGACTAATGGAACATGATCGAAAGTGAGCAGAGCGGCGATGGTCTGAGTAACATACGGTCAAAAACCTGTTAAATCTAGAGAAAGTCGGCGAAACCCTATAACTAGACTATGTAAAAGCCACCCCAGTCAAAGGGAGGTCGCAAAGAGAAAACCCATAAATAAAATCCGAGAAGTGCTATATCGCTGAGGCGATGGTTTGAGTAACATATGGTAAGAAACCTGTCAAGTCTAGAGAAAGTCGGCGAACCCCTACTACTAGACTATGTAAAAGCCACACCAATAAAAAAGAGGTCGTAAAGAGAAAACCCATCAATAAAATCCGAGAACTGCTACATCGCTGAGTCTATCCATCCCCCCCCCCCCCCCCCCCCCCCCCCCGGTGATAACTCCACACCCCCTAAGCAACATGAACAACCCCTAGCTCACCCCAAAGCACCGAGCGCTCCCCGTCCTCAATTGGGCCATAAACCCCTAAAAAAGCCTAATGAAATCGTCCTCCACCATAGAGAAAGAGCACGAGATTGAAACCATCCCTTCTGAAGATCCACAAGAGACACCCAACGGTGATCACAATGATCCCTCCAACAGTCCCAACCGAGCCCAAATGCCTCCAATCCACAAATTTGTTGCCCCACAAGCTCCTAACCACCCTATCAAAAAATGCTTCCATCTTCATCTCTTGCAAGCAACAATATGAGTATTCCACTTATAAAGGGCCAACCTTAGAAGTTTCCTTTTGTCCGGGCAATTGAGACCACGAACGTTCCAAGATATTATTCTAAACTTCATTTGGAAACAAGCAAAGTCCTCGCCTCCTCCCTAACTCTTCCCTCTTTTTTGCCCCCTCACTCCCTTCATAGTTAACATTTGAAATGAGATTTTTCACCTCCCTCTCTCCCTTCCAAGGGGTGGACAACGAAGACACCTTGCTCGAACCCTTTACTGGATCGGCCTCAACCTTTTTTCGACCATTCCCTAAGGCCTGAAAGCAAGGCCACTCCTCGTGTTGGATAATCACAGTAAGAAATCCCCAACATCTCCGCAACCCCCGCTATGTTCTCCTTAAACTACATAAGAGAATCACTGTCAGTACAATCCACAGCCACACATCTTCCATAACATCCAACACATCTGAATCATCCATAACAGCCCCCTGTTCCCCATTATGAGAAGCACAAGATGGCCCCAATTCACTGTTGCCACTGGGCTCTAACACCGGCCCTATGGTCAAACAACTAGGGAAAGAATCCCTCGGACCCAACCATAACCTGTATCATGTATCTCCACTGAAGAACACTCCAGCCCATCAGTCAACTCCCCCTCTAGTGAAGCATTAAACAAATCCTGATTCTTAGCCATCTCATCGTGATGAAAATAAGTATCATCCTTAGCAACCGCACTAGGACCTCTTGTAGAAAAGTACTTCAAGCCAGGAATAGGGGATAGCTTCCCTAAACCCAAACTTGAAACCCCCTATGAAACCCCTTTTCATTTTTCCTTGCGACTACACCGCCGAAAAAGCCTTACCGGAGGGCCTGACACCACTCTCGCCTTCGTTTCTCTAATCCTAGTGTGATTCTGAACCTGGATAGGGCCCTTTTCACATGAGGGATGTCTCTAATAGTGCGACCCAACACAACGCCTTCATAACCTAACCCTCCGCTGCCGGAAACATACCCACAAGGTTGACCCCCTATGATCTCCCCATTCTGTTCAATCCCCACTTCGCCACCTTCGAAATCGGACCCCCAAGCCCGACCCGATCCGTCCTTGGGAGGCATTTGATGTGTAACATTATGCCTGACCCAACCTTCCCTAGAAGTGAACTCCTTTGCGAAGCCCAACCCATCCTCGTCCGGCCCATACGACTCATCTGAAAGGCCCAAAAACCCTCTTTTTGCCATCACTTTCAGTAGACCTGCCCTTAGAACCTCCCAGACCACATCTACAAGGCCCATTCGGCGCAGCTCAGTCCCAAATGAAACAAAAGGTCTCTCACGTGCCAATGGGGCATGTTAAGAGGGTTTAAAATTCAAAATATCATGACATCTTGAATGTAGCCCCCCGGGGGGGGGGGGGGGGGGGGGGCTCCACTCACCTTTATGGCCTGCCATTGGGAATCACCCATGTGTCATAACCTTGTGCAAGGTATCACCGCCTTTGCTCGCCACGCGTTGCCTACAAGCCGCACCATCCATTGCATGACTTCCACGTGTCGTATGGGGTCCCCAACCCACTAGTAAAGCCACATTCTTTCTGATCCAAAGCATAACTTCTTGTATGACTCTGTGCCACGAAGACCATGAGCCCTAGCCATTCGTACATCAGATCCACGACATCCCCAATGGTCACCAACCCTCATCGGCGAGCTATGCGCCGACGTTCTCTCCAGCTTTTTGTAGCAGCGCTGATAGCGCTCCACCTTATGCCGGAGCTCCACTACACTCCTCCATCCTCCAGCTTGCAGCACCCTCGATTCATTCTCATGGATCAACAGGGATCCATAGCCCCCTTCTAGGCTATGGGGGCTCCATTCACCTTTATGGCCTGCCATTGGGAATCACCCATGTGTCATAACCTTGTGCAAGGTATCACCGCCTTTGCTCGCCACGCGTTGCCTACAAGCCGCACCATCCATTGCATGACTTCCACGTGTCATATGGGGTCCCCAACCCACTAGTAAAGCCACATTCCTTCTGATCCAAAGCAGAACTTCTTGTATGACTCTGCGCCACGAAGACCATGAGCCCTAGCCATTCGTACATCAGATCCACGACGTCCCCAACGGTCACCAACCCTCATCGGCGAGCTATGCGCCGACGTTCTCTCCGGCTTTTTGTAGCAGCGCTGATAGCGCTCCACCTTATGCCGGAGCTCCACTACACTCGTCCATCCTCCAGCTTGCAGCACCCTCGATTCATTCTCATGGATCAACAGGGATCCATAGCCCCCTTCTAGGCTTTGGGTGGTCGGAACCAGCACCAGTAGAGAATCACTGGAGATACTAAGTTGATAGCAATTAGACTCATGATGTACAAACACCACCGGCGGGCATACATGACTGTTCTCAACAGTTATACATACCGTATCCGATCAGTTGACCTCATCCACCTCCATCCCCTTAAATCCTCCACATAGGTTACCAATTTCCTCACACAAATCCACACACCATCGTTGCTTTTATATTTGGTTCTCTCTTTAACCTTAAGTTCATTTTTTCCCCTTTACTTGTTCTTTATGTTATGTAGTACTGATTCTTCTATTAGAAACACTCCCTTAATAAAGCTTCTTGAAAACCTTATGGATAGTTCACCTGATGGGGATGAAATTTTTGTGGAGAACAAGGCTCTTTTGGACTACTCAAAATTATGTGAAGGTGATGAAGCAGTTAAACCGAGTTCTCTGGCAGTGTCTGAATTCCATTTTCTGCTTCTCATTGGGAATAAGGTCAAGGTGCGTGCGTAACAGTCATGATTTGTTTCAAAATATATAATGCCTATTGCTGGGAACTAGATGATTATCAAGTATATGATATTTGGAGACTAAGTTTTAAGCATATGGGTTCTGTGTATTCTCATGTTTATGCAAATTGAGGACAAAATTTGAGATGATTCATCTGGTTCTGAAAGGAATTGATAAATATGTCTTTACTACATATTCTCTTTATGCTATGTTTTTACAATGAAGGTGTTCCTGCGAACCAAACCCCTCAAGCAAAATAGGCACAAGGAACAAGCAATAGACCGACCAACCTAGGAAAATGAAACGGTTCCTCTGCAACCAGTTATCCCTAATATCAAATAAATCATTTTTGTCTTTGGTAGATTTACCAAGGGCTATATTGCAAGTGATCTCCTCTTCAATTATTCCGACCATTTCTAACACCTTATAGCATCTTCAGGCCATTCGAAGATTCGATCATTTATCTATGATTTGATTTTTCGCGCAGTACGCCTTCCAATGGGTTCCAAAGATAACGTCTTTTAATTGTTTCAGGAACTGTCCATGACCTCAATTTTTACTAAGCATCCGAACCGTTATTTGTCTTCTTATGTCTCGTCAATCAGGTAGATGAATTTTTTGAAAGAACTGTTCAAGGAACAATTCCCTCGTGCTACCAATTGATCTACAGATCTTCAACTATTCCCTCAAATGATATTGTTTTTGTATGTTATTTGTGAGATCGAGAAAAAAAAATCATCTTGTAAACCCTTGAGAGGGTTTTACACAGTTTAAGCTGTTCTTCCGCTTTCAGGTTAAATTCTCCCTTTTGTGCCTCATAATAAGCAGTCATAGGTTGATGGATCATTACCCTGATGATGCAACATAACAAAATGTTCCTCTATCCTGCAGAGTAAAGAAAAAGAGAAAAAGAATCACAACAAAAACAACAAAAAAAGACAGAATCGAACAACTGTACAGGCATCTTTTGAGCATTGCATATGGCTTTACAATATAGACTTGACCCTTGCACTCCATCAGAAAAATATAAGAAATAGGATCTATCAGATCTAGATTGGTAAATGATCAAATTAGCACCCTTCTTTTCGGAGAAGTTAAAAAATAGTTAATCGTTGTGTTGCTTTATATATTTACTATTATTTTGTCTATGATTTAGCAATCCCAATGTCTGTTTGATTTGATTGAATAAACTAAAGAAACAAGAATCTTTTTTTTTTTTCCCCTTTTTTTCTAGCCTTTTCATAACTTAAATATTGTTAAGAGGCACATGGCGTGGAAATAAAAAATTTGTGACCCTGAATTGGACTTCTGATAGATAAGATAAAATCAGAAACACCCTCTACATCATCATATTCTCTCGATACATAATCAATGTTTTGAAATAGAATAGGAAAACTTTCTAATAGTGAATTTGAAGTCTTGTAGGTTGTGAATAGAATTAGCGAGCAAATTATAGAGGAACTTCAGTTTGATCAAGGACCAGAGCCAGCCTCAAAGGGCATTATTGGATTATGCAGTGATGCCTCTGCAGGATTGTTCTATGCATATGACCAGAATTCTATCTTTCAGGTTTGTCATATGTTGATATGGTTTTTAAGCTCTCTTGCTTGATGTTGCAGCAAAAGCTGTCATCTTTCCATTTGCTGAACTGAGATTAGAGTCCAGGTGTCTGTGAATGATGAAGGCCGAGATATGTGGAAGGTGTACTTGGATTTGGGGGAGTATGCTGCCGCTTTGGTAAATTGTCGCGATCAATTCCAGAGAGACCAAGTGTATCTAGTGCAGGTCATTGCTGATTGTTTTGCGAATAATGTGATGCATATTCTGATTATAATCTTCTGTTTTCACTTCGCCATCACTATTGTTCTGAATGCATATCACCTTAAGTTTACATAGATTCTTCTACTGACACTTGTATTCATTCGGGTAGTTTATGACTGGAGTTGTTGTGCTGCAGGCTGAAGCTGCTTTTTCTGACAAGGATTTCGTTAGAGCGGCATCTTTTTATGCAAAGGTGGATTATATATTTCCTGATCTAATATACAATGTAGTCCATAATCTCATGCAAACCAAATTGCTTATTGTGCTAAGATATTATGGGTATTGCTACAGCTGTTTTAAAATCTTGAATTTTACTAAGGATATATTTTTTAAAATAAATTGAAGAAAGGTTGAGTTCTTGTATGAAGCTTTGATAGGGTAAGAAGCAGAACTTGGGCTGTAAACAAGCCGAGCCGAGCTTGGGAGTGTTCGGGCTTGGCTATATCCGAGAGGAGCTGGAGCTCGATCAAGCTTTGGCTAGCTGAGATTGAACTCGGCTCGTTGTTGTTTGATCGAGTTGAACGTCTTGACAAGCTAGTTGATGTTTTTATTTCATTCACAGCTCAGAGAGAGGGGAGAGCAGTCTTGAAGAGACAATCGTTTTTTCATCTGAAATCACAATCATATAAATGCACATATATATACAAATAATATGTGTGATCGTGGTACTGTATATAGGTATGTCAATACTCGCTGGTGAAAAGAGGTCACCATCGATTTTGACGATTAGCTTCGACCTTGATTCCACAATATCAGGTCTCTACAGTGCCAGTATGTGACCATTGATTTGGGAAAATGATATCAATCTATTCACTTTTGCAGAGAATGCGTGTGTGCTCGAAGGGATTATTTTTTTGATATATTTTGAGGCTTAATGTATCCTGAAATTTGGATATCTGTTATAATTACATGTTTTTATAATTATCATTTATTGGGAACAGGAGTTACAGGACTGTTGTTTTTTTTTTTTTTTCTTCTTTTTCAATTTTAATTTAATTTTATTATTATTATTATCTGACGATTTGCTTACCCAAAGGAGTTCATTTTGCAGATTAATTATATGTTATCCTTTGAAGAGATCACTTTGAAGTTTATTAGCCTAAGCGAGCAGGTAATCAAATATATATTTCATATTTTCATTCCTTCTAAAGAAATATTTAGGTTCATAAAAAATGTTTATTATGCTCCATGGACAATTATTTTCAATGATCAAGTGTTTAAGTTCTTGTTGGCAATTTTCTATTGGTTAATCCAATGCTGTTACTACAGTAGGTGACTAAAGATGCTCCTTTCTTATTCCATGTTTATTAGGTTAATGTTTTGAGAGATATTTTTTTTCAGTTGGCTTAACATTCTTGACCTGGTTCACATACTTCTTCTACTTTGAGCTGATATTTATTTTAAGTATCTTACGAGCATTACTTACATTATTGTTGTTGTTATGTATGAGTGAAAAAAAATTACTCTCTAGTTTCAGCTGTGGATGCAATCATTACAAATATTGGATATAATAAATATGTTGAAGTTAAAAATGGTTCCTTTTTTATTTCTTGTTTTCCTTTCTTTGTCGCTTATCCGTTAGAAACAACAACATGGGTCATTTCACCACGCATCGCTGATGCGCGAGTATAAATTTGTTCCTGACCTCTCTGATCACTTGTCATTCTGTAATGTATCTTTCCTGATAAACCTCCAGTGACCTCATTTGTCTCAAGAATTAAGTTATAAACATCACAACTCTGCAAGGATTTACGTGTGGGCACTATTTCTGGCAGAATTCTTCCTTCAAGACGATTTTGAAACAAATCCTCTCACCCTCCACAAGAAAGTACGACACAATCTGACCCTTCTCCTTAACTATGATCAGCACCCTTTCTGCCTCTTCTCTCTTTCATTATATTCAGCTTAATAAATCCTTTACAAGCATCAGTGATCGGTATATTAACACTCTCCAATCTCTCCTATTCCGATGGCGACTGGAGCATCGGCCTTGCAACCGACAAGTCTAGTTTCAAGAAAGCATTGCCCAGTCCCATTGATCATCCTCAAGATCCTCCTCTCTCCTTGCCTCTTGTTTCGATGGAAATCGGGATAGCAACGGAGAATCTGCCACTCTTGAGACACCCACTCCCCCCCGCCACCTGCTAAACCTTCGAAATCCAGGCACTGATTTGATTGGTGAACCAGCCTCTTCTTGGAGTCGCCCCACCAAACATGCCTGCAGAGCCTCCCATCTTATTCTATTTGTACTTTCTTTGAGTTATGACCCCGTTGTTCTTGTCCGTGGGAAGGCGCGGGAACCTTTCCACCTCAAGAAAGCTCTGAGCAGTCACCAACAGAACCCCAAACCAACTTGAAGCAACAGATTCAGAGAAATACAAGCTGAAGATTGTCCATTCTGTGAGTTCTACATTAGTAGGTTCTTGTTTTCTAAACGAGTTATTAGATGATATCTTTGTACCTATGTCTGGTTCCCAATCTTTGATATCTTGACACACTTCCTATTATATTGTCTAACATGGCGAAGGAGGCTAAATCCAGTCCCATTGTTATGAAGCTTCTCTGAATTACAGCCAATACCTATCAGTCCCATGTAACGAAGCTTCTCTGAATTACAGCCAATATCTATCATGATTTAATTTTTTTTTTTTTTAATGTCTATTGGTGTTGTAGAAAAGTTTTGAGCCCCATTACACATGTTGTAAGAAGTCCTGCAAAAAGAGCTGCTTTGATTTGGAATTTGGAGATGTAACTATACAATTTCACAATTTTCTGCAGGATGCTTTGAGAACCTTTTTATTGCGGAAGCTTGATAATCTTGCAAAGGATGACAAGTGCCAAATAACAATGATTTCCACTTGGGCAACTGAATTGTACCTGGACAAGGTTTTTTCAACTCTATATATTCCTTGCTCTCAGTTGGGATATTCTGATCTATTCTGTCTTCATTAAGTGCTATCTGATGTATTCTGTCTTACAATACCATTATATTTTGTAATTTGGAACAATTTTGTTGTGCCATCTTTTGCACTTAGGCTATGTTTGGTATGCATGAATGGAATAAAATGAGAATGGAATGGAATAACCATTATCATTCTATTGTTTGGTTGTAAAAATGAAGCACTTTAGGAATAAAATGAACTTAAAAGAAAAAATTTCAAAAATATCCCTCTTAGTGATAAATATATAATTTTAATCAAATAATATTATTTCGATTAAGTTTCACAATAACTTGGTGAAAGGTAATGAAAATAGTAGTGGCGAACAATGGAGGTGCTGGTGGAGGCGGTAGAAGGTGATGGCGGTGGCAGTGGTAGAAGTTGGTGACACAGTGGTGAGGATGGTTTGTTTACTTGAAATGTGAGTGGGTTGTTTTAGTAATTTTATGTTTTAAAAGTCTTCCTTAAGGAATGGAATGGCCATTCCATACGTTTACTAATGGAATGAATCTTCATTCCAAAGAATGGATTTTCATTCCTTGAGAATGACCATTTTCATTCAACAAAACATGCCAAACAATGGAATGGATAGAATGAGCTTTTCATTCCATTCCATTCCTTCATACCAAATATGACATTAATTTATATGTCTATAAGCAGAAATGAAGGTCTGAATGGAAAGGGGAAAAAAGTAGTATCAGAAAAGCGTAAAAAGCTAGTATCTACTGGAATGCTTTCTAATCAGTCTCCACGACTTAAGTGAAGACCAAGTACCAGTGTGACAATTATGTTGTTCCCCATTGTACCCTTGTTTCTCCATTGCAAAATGTTTATATGGTAGTTTCTTTAAATGGTTTGAACCGTAGACGATACCCCGCTTCTTGGCACAGGGTATAACACTCCCTCTTTGTTAAATTCTGTGTTCTGAAGCACTTTGGGTTCTACCCATAATCCTGGCAGTTAACCATGTCAATGGTTGTTTTCCGGGAGCTTCCTTGATAGCTTTACAAAACGTGTAGTTTATGGTTATTTTTCCAACCTGTTGGGGATGTTTAGCAGGGTGTTGATAATTTTTTTGGGGGGGGGGGGGGAATTCAAACCTTTGGTTAAAGCCTACAGGTGTACTGCTTTGTTTTTCTCTCGCATCTCTTGTTCTTGTTTCTTTTTTGGTTTTTGGTTGGGTGATGGTGGTCTGTTTGTTTTTATTTAGGTATTAATTGTGTGGAAGAAAATACTTTTCGCCCACCTTTTGCTGTGGCAGTTTTAGTTTTTTGTGGGTCCTCTTGGTACTTGATAGTTGATCTGACCCTTCTAGATGTCTTTGAAGTTACTACCTTATCCAGCTTATTAGAAGTGATTAGTGAGGGTTATGTTAATATGGAAGATATGTGGCTGATGTAGTCTATCGCTACCTTTGTTTTTTCGGAAAAAGTTGGATATACTTTCATTGGGACGTAGACTGCTTTTGGACCTTGGTCATTGACTTCGAATGGTAAACTTTTCTGTCAAATTTGTATTGGATTCTATGCTTACAGCAGTATTTTCTCTAGGGAAGATTGGATTCATGTCTACATAATTATGCTGTTGCTGCTGTTCTTTTGGAATGAATTGTACCTTCCTCTTGCTTTTCATCTACGTAATTTCTCTACTCTTCACCTTCGGTGGTGATATCTTTTCATTTGAAGTTCTTTCTATCTAATGGTCATTGTTCTAGTTAAATCAGCAAGAGTGTAAATTTCACCAGTTATCTTCCAAATTCTCAATGACTCTACTGATGGATGGATGCTTCAGTTGGATCATCTATTTGCAGGCTCATTGAAAAGTTTACAAGGGTTTGAGTTAACAATTACTCAATGAATCAGCAACTTGAGCTCAATTAATTCCTAGTGAGCTCAGTATGCTTCTGCGCCATGTCATTTCATCAGTATCTTGTAGATAACTTACCTGTAGGTTGGAAATTACTCGGATTCTGGAAAAGTATTTCTTGAATTTAAACTTATGAGGATTAGTGACATAATACTTTTGAGTCTTTGTTTTACTTTTTGAACCTCTTGGATTTGTAGATTCATAGTTTTTTTTATTGTTAATGAAAAGTAAAATATAAAGCGAAAGGGGCAACATAAATTAATGAGAACTGTAGTTTGATTAATTGGTTTTTTTTATTAATGAAGATGAAAGGGGCAACGGGATTATTGGAGAACGGCCGGTTGTAAAATTAAAACCCCAATTTCTTATATGCTAAAAGTGCTTCTAATCCCCGATGTAGTTACTGTTAGCAAATACAATGTTCCTCAATGCTTGCTACTTTCGAACAAGATCTCATGCTCACTTAGGTTGTACTTGGTGGAGGCATGCTTATACCTCCTAAATATCATAAATAGTGACAGCAGGTTTTGGGATTTTTGTGTCATGACTGAACTATTGGGATTTTTTTTTCTTCCTTTTCATTTTCCCCTGAGAATTGTATTACTCCATTTTATACATTTCTATTTTTCACTCATGGATTCTAACACTGTTTGGTGCGGTAAATGGATATGCAGCATCCAGCACATCAACCTTAGTGAACCTTGATGAAGTGTGCTTAGGCTTATGCTCAATGTTTTCTGGAGTTTTTGTGGATCAGTAAAGTAGGAATATGTCAGACCTACCGTTTATTTATATCCAGTCTTAATAAATCTAAGCTCCAAGGATTCTGGTATGTGTATACGATGTAGCTGTCTGTCAAAGTGCCAGACTTCCCTGCATTGTGTCCGAAATGCTAGGAGCCTTAGACGTGGTCTGAATTGTGTCCGAAAGTCGGATACAGGCATGTGGACATGTCCTAAACAATAGATACATAATATTGCTGCACTATAGTATAACACATGATATTTATTAAGTATAAGAATATACTGAAGTATAATTTAATGTGAATGCCCTGAATATGGAAGGATAGTTCCCGTCAGCACAAAGGAAACCTGCTAACTCCTTGGGAGACTGCTTGAGACCAGGTATCCTTTTAGATAGCCTAAACCTTACTCGACAATAGGCAAAGCAAACTCAATTCAAGGGCAAGCTTTTCTGGATCCCCTTCTGGCATGAATCCGAAAGCGTCCCTATACCGAAACAAACATTACTGTTATACACTGCTGGTTAAAGGAAGGGAAGAGGTTGTAGGTTCCTATTGACCACCGTATTCGATGAAAGTCATATATACAGCTGGGAGGGAGATCTTTCATATCTTTTGATATCCACCTTAAAATATGGGGTAAAAAAGCCAAAATAAGTGATTTTATTTTAGCCCTCACAAATGAAAACTGATTCGTGAGAACCTCTCATGCCCATGTCACGTCGGGGTGCTGCAGAAGAAAAAAATTCCTTTCTTTCCCGATACTCTTAATTTAATAGAAGTAACAACTCCTAAAGAAGCTGGAGCAAGACATGATTAAAAATGAATCAAATTATTGATTGTGTCATAAAGACCCTTATGTCCACATACCATCGTCCCGAAAGCCACCATGTTCCGGTGGACTGACTTCCGGTTAGCTTACTGACCCCTTTAAGGCAAGCATGGACTAGTGATCCTGAATAAGTGGGACGAGGTCAAGACAAGGGGATTCTGTCTAACTTCGAATTAGGGAATCCTTCTATATTATTATAGCTTTTCTTATTCTAAAATCTGTAAGATTCGAGTGTTCCATTTGGATGTGTATCAGACACATTTCCCATACGCGTACCGCCATAGTCATGTCATGTGGTGTGAACACGAGTATATCGTGGTGAATAGAAGAGTCTATGTGACAGAGCCTGGATTAACGTAGTTGTCATATCATAAACACAATTTGTTTGCTCAGAGAAATGTTCAGTCTTCCCTATGGTTCATGGTTTCTTCTATTATGCATTATGGTAGTAATGGATCTGTGAGGGGTTAATATCATGGGACATTCATTTTCACTTTGATTTTCCTGTTTGCATATGGGATATAACTATATTTACGGTAATCCTAAAATTGATAGTTCTTTCATTTTGACTTTTCGATGTTTGTATATTAGATCAACAGACTACTTCTTGAAGATGACTCGGTATCACAGAATCGTAGTTCAGAGTACCATTCAATTATTAAAGAGTTTCGTGCCTTTCTTGGTGACTGCAAGGACGTGTTGGATGAAGCAACAACAATGAAACTATTAGAGAGGCAAGTTACGTTTCGATTTGTAAATAATCTTTTACTCCGGTCTGTTGATTGCCTCAGTCCTTAAAAATCATCCCTAATTTACAATTTTGTTGTTTGCATTGAATTACCCATGTTCCTATTTCTTTAAATTGAATGGTAATAGGCAAAAAAAGGGTAAAGATGGATGATGTTGGAAGCACTATTGGGTGCTCCAAATTTGAACTCATTCTGCGGTGACAAGTTTCTTGCCTTCCATGCATAAACGTGATGCCTATATAGATACAAAGTGCTACAGGGTGGTAAATTTCCTATAGGTAATATGTGCAGCGAGCAAATACTAATCTTATAAATCAATATTCTTTTTTTTTTTGATAAGTAAGTATTAAAAGCGCTCAACCGGGGAGCGCATCCCATATACAAAAACCCTAAGAGCCAAGCAAACCCAAGAACTCTAACTTTTCATCTAAAGATATACAAAAGCGACCTTCCACCCAATAAAACAAATTCGAAATAAAAAAATCCTTTATGGCTCCTAAGGGGGACTGAATACCCTCAAAGCATCGTCTATTCCGCTCAAGCCAAATGCCCCACCAAAGATAAAGGGGAGCCGCCCTCCAAAAGGAGCGAACATGAGACCCAACATGCATGCTCCTCCAAGCACCCAAAACGTCACGGACCGACGCTAGCATGACCCACTGAACACCAAAGAGGGCAAAAAGAAGGCACCAACAATCATAGGTCACCGGACAATGCAAAAAGAGATGGTCCACAAATTCCCCCTCCTTGCATAAAAAGCACCGATTAACCACAATCATACCTCTCTGCCTTAGCACATCCAACGTAAGAATACGACCTCAAGCGGCCGATCAGGAGAAGAAAACTACCTTGAAAGGGGCCTTAGAGCGCCAGACCGCCTTCCAGGGAAAAGGCTCTTCCGCCTTAGGCGAAAGGCAACAAAAGAAAGAGGCCACAGAGAACCGCCGCAAGGGAGAGGGAGTCTAGATCAGAGCATCCTACCCAATACCCACATCCTGCGAATATAACAGCTCCAATAAACCAACAACCTCCTTTAGCTCCCAGTCCTAGAAATAGCGCACGAACAGAACATCCCAAACAAGTCTACGGGTATCAAGGTGATAACAGTCGGCCACAGAGGCATGACGATCGCAGACAATCTTGAAAAGCTGAGGGAAAGCGGAGGCAAGAGAGCACTTGCACACCACCAATCCGTCCAAAAGCACACAAAACGGCCATCACCCACCTTGAACCTGCAGAAAGTAGCAAAAGAGTCCCATCCTCACAAGACATCCTTCCACACACCCACCCCTCGACGGGTCTGAACCTCGCCAGAACACCAACCACTTCTGCCCTCCCCATACTGACAAGCAATCACCCTCTTCCATAAACGGTTCCTCTCAAAACCGAACCGCCACAGCCACTTTCCCAACAAAGCAAAGTTGAAGGGAATCAACTGCCGAATGTCCAAACCACCCTCCTGGAAGGGCCGACTAACCACCTCCCACCGCACAAGAGGAATTGAGGATCTCTCCTTGCATCCTCCCCACAAAAACTCTCTGTGACGTCTCTCGATCTATTGGGCCACACTACAGGGGATACGATAAAGGGATAAAGCATAGATGGGGAGATTAGAAAGTGTGTTCTTTACCAAGGTAAGTCTCCCCCCCTTGGAGAGATACTGCCGCTTCCAACCTGCCAACCGTCTCTCCACCCTTTCCATTACCGACTCCCAGAATGAAGCTCGTTGCCCAGAAGACCCCAAAGGTAAGCCCAGATACTCAACGGGTAATTGTCCAACCCTGCACCCAAGAACCCTTGTCAGAGCCAAGGCATTGCCAACCTTCCCCACCGGAATCATCGAGCTCTTGCTAGTATTGATCTTCAACCCAGAGACTGCCTGAAAACACGTCAGAATACACCGAAGATACCTTAACTGGGTCATGTCCGCATCGCAAAAAACTAGAGTATCATCAGCAAAGAGCAAATGCGAAACAACCACAGACTGAGAAGGCCTCTCACCCACTCGGAAGTCTGAAATAAAACCCAACTCCATTGCCCTACTCATTATCCGGCTGAATGCCTCCATGACCACAAGGAAAAGAAGCAGAGAGAGAGGATCCCCTTGCCTAAACCCTCGGGAGCTCTCGAAGAAACCTGCGGGAGAACCATTAACCATAATAGAAAACCGAGCCGAAAAGATACAAAACTCGATCCACTTGCACCATTTCTCCCCAAAACCCATCCTCCTCAGCATATATAGTAAGAAACCCCAATGCACATGATCATACGCCTTTTCCACATCCAATTTAACCAGAATCCCCGGCCTCCCGCTCAGGAGTCTAGCATCCACAATCTCACTAGCAATAATGGCAGAGTCCATAATTTAGCGGCCCCCCATAAAAGCATTTTGTGTCTCCAAAATGACCCCATCCAACAGACCACTCAAACGAGAGGATAATACCTTAACAATAAGCTTATAAATACAACCCACCAAATTAATTGGCCTGAAATCCTTAATGTCATTTCCACCCCCCTTCTTTGGGATAAGGGAGATGAAAGTGGCATTAAGAGACTTCACAAAGCAACCTTCCTCATGAAAAGCACGAAAAGTACCCATCACCTCCTCCCGCACTATAGGCCAACACTCCAGAAGGAACCGCATAGAGAACCCATCAGGACCAGGAGCTCTATCCTCATTGCATGACTTCAATGCCCGAAGAACCTCCTCCTCTGTAAACTGGATCTCCAATCTGTCCCTATCCCCCTCATCAATATAATCAAAACCAAGCCCATCCAAACTCGGTCTCTACCTTTGACATATGGATGTTTTATTGTGTTAGTAGCCTAGCAGTAGTTTCTCACATTCCAAAAACAGGGGTCTATGCAGATGCGGTCCTACCTAGAGGCTGCTAGTTTGCCCTCTTTCTACTGGGGAGGTGAAGTGCAAGAAGCATGTCCTCCAAGAGGTCCGTCACTCTATGTTGATGAGGGGTCTATTGAGAGGAGAAAAGAGTTCTTGCGCTCTTGCTTGGTGGGTCGGTTTGACAGGGAGGTGGAGGAGGATGAGGTGGTTAAGGTGGAGGAATGGGCTAAGAAAGTATGGAGGGTTTCTTCAGGTTTTTCAGTGGCATACCTCAATGGGGGAGCTCTCCTCTTTTGCTTCCCTTCAAAATCAGTGGCTAGGGATGTGCTGCAGCATGGTCGGCGGGAGTGGGGGCAACAACGGTTGGTATTGGACATGTTGTCGGGAGCTTTTCAAAAAGGTGGGGGATATGTGTGGTGGTTTCATGGGGTTGGAGAAGATGGACCCGTTTAAGCCAGATATTGTGGGCATTAAGGTCGCCGCCGGTAAACCTAGCCCCTCCTTCATTTTCATCCACGACGAGATCTTGTGTTTCCGTATTGCTATAATGGATGATTGGCCGCCGATGATAGTGCCGACGACTCAAAGCATGGAAGGGGGATTTGGGCCGATCCTTTTCAGCAAGGACGAATGGACGGCGCTGCACTCGAGAGGATTTAAGGAAGGCATGGAGCTACGTCGGTGGGTGGCGGTTGATCGATGCTATATCGGACCTTCTTTCCGGTCATCCTCTCCGATGAGGGGTCATGAATCTAGGGTTACTGAGAGGTGGAATACGGATGTGGTGAGAGGAAAGGCAGCAGCGGCGTGTGAGGGAGTGAGGAGATGGAATGGGGGCCATGTGCTAGCGCGTGGATCTAACTCGCGTGAAGACTTGATGAAGGCGCGTGGTAGGGAGGAAAGATCTGGACAGACGAATGGGGCAGTGGCACGTGGAACAGGTCGGTGGAGGTGGGGTCCACCCTGGGCCCGCCACCAATTTGGCTTGAATTCAAATTTTGAATGTGCTGATGGCAGGTATCCTAATTGGGATAAAGGGAGTGGGTTGGGAGAGAAGTCTCAGATTAATGTTAATTGGGCCAGAAGAGTTGAGCCTGGTGGTGTGGGTTGGGGCTCAAAAAGGGCCAAAGGAAGAATGCTTAGGAAAGGAACATTAAAAGGGGTGATGGGCTTTAATGATTCAGCCTATTCTAAAGGATTGGAGCAGAATGTTTGTGTAATAAAGGATCCGGGTAAAGGGCGACCCAGAGGTGACCCGAAACTGATGGATATGGGCAGAAGAGTGGATCCGGGTCATGACCCGAATATGGATCCATATGATGACGGTTTTAGCCGCGGTTTGGAGGGTTCGACTCGCCTTCTAGAGGCGAACATGGTGGTGGACGGGTCATCAGTTAGACTGGCACGTATGGAGGAGGATGAGGATGTTTCAGGGGTGGTGTCGAGGAGGTATGATGATGCGATTGTGCCCAAGAATACACCGCGACTGTTCAGTTTTGCTGACAAACTTGTTTTTGGTAGCCGACGACCAGGTTTTTGCTGGCGACCATGGGAAGAGAAGGGGAAGATGAGGAAGGAGGGCCCGTCACATGTTCAGGTGATGTTAAATTCTGCTGGAAAATGTGTGGGATCACGTGATAGGGCTGTTGGTGTTCAGATTCATGACCAGAGGTGTGGGGTGGAGGATGGGACTGTAAGGGCTGAAGAGGATGACGATCTGGCCTCTATTTATTATGTTTCAGGTGAGCAGGAATATAGTGAAGATTGGGGTGCTTCGACTAGCTGTAAAGGTGATGATTTGTCCAATCCTGAATGTGGTAACCAGTGCAGTTTGGAGAAGGCTGTTGTGATAAAAGTGAGGGACAGTATGGATGAGGATGCTATAGGATTGGTCTCGGTCGACATGGAAGGGACTGATCCGATAAATATGGAGGTGCTGGAGAATGTGTTGCCCGTGGCGGTTGATTATTCGGAGAATCTATCCGAAAATTGGGTTAAAGAGAATGTTGTGAATATTGCTTCGAAGATTGGAGTGAAGTTCGGGATCAAGCAAGCGGAAGGGGAAGATTTGATTTTGGCTTTAGTGGAAGACACAGAGGAGGAGCATAGTGAGGATGAAAGGGCTATGGTGATTCACCGGTCACCTTCGTACTGGAAGGGTGAAAGGGAATTGCGCAACTTGGCATGTACTATCAATTATGATGGGTTAAGTAGTGGTTCGCGGGGTAGCGAAGGGGGAAGGAGTGGGGGTCGAAAGAGGAGTGGGGTGTGTTAGATTGTTTCCCATGATGATACGAATTATATCTTGGAATGTTCGGGGTCTTAATTGCCTGGAAAAGAGGAAGATTGTTAGGTTGGCGTTAGGAAAGTGGAATGCACAAATTGTTTGCCTTCAGGAGACAAAATTGGAGGTTATGAATGCTAGAGTAATTAAGAGTTTATGGGGTAATCGGTTTGTTGAGTGGTCTTTCTTGCCATCGAATGGTGCTTCAGGGGGAGTGATTGTGTTATGGGATAGGAGGTGGATCTCATTGAGGGATATGCGTTGTGGACATTTCTCGATTTCTTGCTCATTCTCTATGGTGGATGATGGTTTTTGTTGGGTCTTCTCAGGAGTGTATGGGCCTGGGGATGATGGGAGGAGGACGGAGATGTGGGCGGAGCTTGAGGAGATTAGGGAGGAGTGGCGTCTACCCTGGTGTGTGGGAGGTGATTTCAATGTTGTCCGTTCACCGTCGGAGAGATCTTCGGGGGGACGATGGACTAGAGCTATGACAGGTTTCTCTGATTTTATTGATAGGCAGGCCTTGCATGATTTACCCCTCAGTGGTGCGTCTTTTACTTGGTCCAGTGGAAGGGAGAGTCCTACTTATTCCCGTATTGATCGGTTTCTAGTGTCTGGTGATTGGGAGGAGCATTTCCCTGGCGTTATCCAGACCATTGCCACTCGATTCACCTCGGATCATGTTCCCATTTTCTTGGAGTGTGGGGGTATTTCATCTGGAAAATCTCCTTTCAGATTCGAGAATATGTGGCTTAGGGCTGATGACTTTCAGCAGCGGTTGTTGGCATGGTGGGCGTGTCCTGTGAGGTCTGGATCCCCGAGTTTTGTTCTGGATTCAAAACTACGTATGTTGAAGTCATCTCTCATCACATGGAATAGGGAGATATTTGGCAATTTGGTATGGCGTCGGAATGTGCTTTTGGCAGAAATTGAGGACATTGATAGAGCAGAGTTGAGTGGGGGGATAGATGAGGCCAGGAGGGCGAGGCGGGCACAGTGTTTGACTGACATCGAGGAGGTTGCTATTCAGGATGAGATTTCGTGGCGACAGAAATCAAGGGCTATCTGGCTGAAAGAAGGGGATCGGAATACAAAATTCTTTCATCGTTCGGCGAATGATCGTAGGAGGAAGAATTTTATTGGGAGTTTGACAGTGGAGGGTGCTTTGCTTTCTTCTGAGGAGGAGCTCCGTTCAGGGATTCCGTTGTTTTACCAGAGGTTGTTCACCGAGACTGAGAGTTGGAGACCGAATCTGGATGGACTTCCGTTCGATTCCATTGATGAGGGTGACAGGGATATGCTAGAGATGCCATTCACGGAGGAGGAGGTGCTGAGAGCATTGAAGCAATGTAATGGGGACAGAGCTCCAGGCCCTGATGGTTTCACTATACGGTTTCTCTCCGAGTGTTGGCCTATTGTACGGGAGGATGTGATGGCTACATTTTGTGTTTTTTATGAGGAGGGGTGTTTTGTGAAGTCTCTTAATGCTACTTTTATCTCTCTGCACCCAAAGAAAGGAGAGGTAAAAGACATTAAGGATCTTAGACCGATTAGTCTGGTTGGTTCCGTGTACAAGTTGATTGCGAAGGTCCTTGCTACCAGGATGCGCGGGGTTCTAGATGGGGTTATCTCGGACTCCCAAAATGCTTTTGTTGGGGGACGTCAGATTTTAAACTCTGCCATTGTTGCTAATGAGGTTGTGGATGCCAGGATTCAGAGTGGTTTACCGGGGGTATTGGTTAAACTGGATGTGGAGAAGGCATATGATCACGTGCATTGGGGATTCCTCATGTATATGTTACAGAGATTGGGTTTCGGGGAGAGGTGGTGTAGATGGATTCAGTTCTGTATATCTTCGGTCCGCTTTTCGGTGATGGTGAATGGAACTCTTTCAGGTTTCTTTGGCAGTTCTCGTGGGTTAAGACAAGGGGATCCCCTTTCTCCGCTTCTCTTCATTGTAGTGATGGAGGCTTTTAGTCGGATGATGACTAGAGCCACGGGATTGGGTCTCCTACGCGGCTTCAGAGTGGGGGATGTTGCTTCTCAGTCTGTGGAGGTATCGCACTTGTTATTTGCAGATGATACTCTTGTATTCTGTGATGCAGATGTGGCACAGTTGCGGCATCTTCGATGTATTCTGATATGTTTTCAGGCGGTCTCTGGGTTGAAGATTAACACTAGTAAGAGTTCCTTGTTCTCAGTGGGGGAGGTGGACAACATACGGGCCTTAGCTACTGCTCTTCGATGCAGGGCCGATCAGCTCCCGTCAGTGTATTTGGGTTTACCTTTGGGATCGTCTGGACAGAGACATACTTGTTGGGATTCGGTGGTCGAGAGAGTGGAGAGGCGGTTGGCGGGTTGGAAGCGACAATATCTTTCTAAGGGTGGGAGACTTACACTGGTAAAGAGCACATTATCCAATCTCCCTACATATGTGTTATCACTTTTTCAGATTCCTCGCGGTGTGGCTCAGCGGATTGAGAGGATTCAGAGACAGTTTCTGTGGGGTAGTTCAAGGGAGAGGCATTCTATTCCTTTGGTGCGTTGGGAGGTGGTATGTCGTCCCTTTCGGGAGGGTGGTTTGGGTATTCGTCGGTTGGTGCCTTACAATAAGGCCCTCATGGGAAAGTGGTTGTGGTGTTTTGGGATTGAGAGGAATCGTTTGTGGAGGAGGGTGATCGCTTGCCGCTATGGGAAGGTGAGAGGCGGGTGGTGCTCTGAAGAGGTAAGGGGTCGTAGAGGCATGGGAGTGTGGAAGGATATTCGGCAGGGATGGGACTTCTTTGCACCTTTTGCCAGCTTCAAGGTTGGTGATGGATGTTGTGTGGGGTTCTGGTCGGATTGGTGGTGTGGGGAGGGACCCCTTGCCCATTTGTTCCCTCAGTTGTTCAGGATCGCCCAGGATCGTCGGGCCTCAGTAGCTGATTGTTATCATCTTGATACCGGGAAGCTAGTGTGGGATGTCAGGTTTACGCGTCCTTTTCAGGATTGGGAGCTGGAGGAGATATCCGATCTTCTGGAGTTATTATATTCACAGACTATTGGTGGTGGTCATGATTCTTTATGCTGGAGACCTTCGCCTTCCCAGAGATTTTCAGTCGCTTCCTTTTTTGGTTGCCTCTCGCCCGGGGAGGAAGCGTCTTTTCCGTGGAAGGCAGTATGGCGTACTAAGGCCCCTCTCAAGGTCGCTTTCTTCACATGGTCGGCGGCTTGGGGGCGCATCCTCACTTTGGACATTTTGGGTCGCCGGGGTATGTTTTTGGTAAACCGGTGTTTTTTATGTAAAAAGGATGGGGAATCTATTGATCACCTCCTTTTGCATTGCCCGATCGCCTACGACTGCTGGAGTCTCATTTTTTGTCTTTTTGGCATCCAGTGGGTGATGCCAGCCTCGGTTCGCGATGTGTTGGCCTCTTGGAGAGGTGTGCCGATTGGTCGTCAGGTTCAGCTTTTTTGGAGGGCAACTCCCCTATGTCTCTGGTGGAGTATTTGGTTAGAACGCAATAGGCGATGCTTTGAGAGTGTGGAGTCTCCCCTGGGAGGAATAAAAAACGTGCTCATATCGAGTTTGTTTTGTTGGGTGGAGGGGCGAAATTGTAAATCTTTGGAGGAAAAGATAGACTTTTTAGGTTCCCTCGGCCCCTAAGATTTCGTGTATATGGGATGCACTCCCCGATTGAGTGTTTTTTCTTTTATAAAAATCTTACTTATCAAAAAAAAAAAAAAAAAACAAACTCTGATAAAAAGCTGGAATCCCCAGCTGGAGCTCCTCCTCAGAAGACAACAACGAACCATCTATGACTAAGCTCCCAATAAAATTGAACCTCCTTCGAGCATTCGCCGTTCGATGAAAGAATTTTGTGTTTCGATCACCTTCTTTAAGCCAAGTAGCACGAGATTTTTGTCTCCATGAAATCTCATCCTGAACAGCAATCTCCTCAATATCTGCCAAACACTGCACTCTTCGGGCTCTCATAGCCTCATCCATACCTGTACTCAAGTCGACTCTATCAATAGCATCAATCTCAGTCATCAGCACATTTCTTCTCCAAGCCAGATTGCCGAAGACCTCCTTATTCCAAGTGATAAGCGAAGATTTCAGCAAACACAACTTTGAAGCCAACATAGAACTCGGGGAACCCGCTCGGACATCACAAGCCCACTACTCAGCAACCCGGACCTGAAAATCGTCCGCCCAAAGCCACATGTTCTTAAACGTGAACAGAGAACGACCCGAGGTAATACCCCCACAATCCAACAAAAAATGAGCATGATCGGACATGAATCATATGGCTATGGTCTGTACCACATCATGAAAGTGCTCTTCCCAATCCCCAGAAACCAAAAATCGATCAATGCGGGAAAAAGTCGGAACACTCCTATAACTGGACCACGTGAAGGAGGCACCCACAAGCGGAAGGTCATGCAGAGACTGTCCATCAATGAACTCCAAAAACATCTCCATGGCTCTAGTCCATCTCCCTCAAGAAGATCTCTCCGACGGGGCCCTGAAAACATTAAAATCCCCGCCCACACACCACGGAAGATGCCAAAGCTCTCACACAGCACCTAATTCCTCCCACAAAACTCCCCTCAACCCATCATCAACATGGCCATACACACCAGAGAAAACCCAGCAAAATCCATCATCAATCATCGAGAACGAGCAAGAAATAGAGAACCGACCCAATCTAATGCCCCTCAGAGAAACCTACCACCTATCCCACATCACAATCACCCCTCCTGACGCAGCACTAGACTCTAAACAAGCCCAATCCACAAACCGATTACCCCAAAGACTCCTAACCATTCTGTCATCCATGAAATTCATCTTGGTTTCTTGTAAGAAAACAATGTGAGCATTCCACTTCCCATGGGCCAACCTAACTAACTTCCTCTTGCCCGGGCAATTTAGCCCCCGGACATTCCATGAAATAATTCGTAACTGCATTTGGAAACAACAGTAGTCACCTCCTCCCTCCACTTCTTCCTCTCTCTCTCACCCCCACTCCACTACTCATCCCGCCATAGTTAACCGTGCAAATTAAATTGCACAACTCCCTTTTGCCTTTCCATGGAGAAGATGACCGGTGAACAACAATAGCCTTTTCATTACAACTTCCATCCTCATCATCATCCTCCATCAACTCCAATAACAATGCTTCCCCTTGCTCCTTGCATACATCAAACTCCATACCCATATGTGCGGCTACCTCCACCACACTTTCCTTCTTCCACAAATGGTCAAAGACATCCGAACAATCAACCGCCATGGGACAAACATTTTCCATGACTTCATTGGTGCTCCCATCATCCACCACCTCTAAAGGCCCCACCCCATTATGATCCCATATGGCAAGACACAAATCATTTCCCATCACCTTATCATCACCTGCCACACTAACAGAATCAGTCATATTAAAGTTGCATTCCAAGAGGCTTACAAACAGTACCCATACAATCAGAAATGGAACAAAGACCAGGGGCCTCCAAATCAAATTCCCTCAGAGATGAAAAATCATAATCAACAGTAGAAGAAAAATCCCCAGTTGAAGCTGACCTAACCATAGAAGGAGAAGGGGATGACACCTGGCCCACCCCACCCCAATCAGAAACAACACCATTACGGTCCTTCACTGACCCATTCTCTTCAGTCGGTGACGCTGGTTCCACCATGTAAAGCAGAGGGCACTCAATTTTGGTCTTACCTTTCGTCTCCCGACTCAACCGTCGACCATTGCGGTGACCCCAAGCCCCCACAGATGAATTACGCTCCACCCCTTTAGCACGCGACTTCACCTAAGTCGACTGTGCCCTAGAATTCAAGCCACGCCGTCGCGAAACCAACCGGAATCCATCGTCGTCGGTCACCCCACCCTTCGCCTTTAAAGACGGCATCACTCCATGCCTTGGGTGATTCTGTACTCGCGTCGATGCCACAACACTAGAAGACGGCTCATTCCTTTGACCCGGACCCGGCAACACAGAAGAGAAGGTGCCTCCAGAGATTCGATCCGTCACCCTCACGGATCTACCCGATCCACCCAAAAAACCTTGCAACCCAGGCCTGTTAACGCCACTTTGGAGACCATGGGCTTCAGAGAGGCCCAACCGTCTTTCATTACAATGAACTGAAGAAAAGCTAGGCCCAAGAGTACAGGCCCAAGGAGGCATAAGTGACCTCACACGCCCAGCACGTGACTGGGATTTGAAATTTGAACCTATGGTCCGTGGAGCACCACGTGTCTGGTGGTCCCACTCCCACCTACCGCCAGCATCCCCACCATGTGTCCCCATCTGAGCCACATCTCGCCCCTCCTTTCTCCATCCAACGGTTGCGTGGAGCGCCAAGTATGTTAGATCAACTTATGTTGTAATTTGGTTCCCTAACTTTTAGGGAATCCCCAGAATTGGTAGTTTAGGCAGTAGAATTTCCATCTGTACTTTAACAAATTTTGTGTGATTGATTAAGGTGGTTATAATCCTAGGTAACATTTTCTACTAGTTGATCTGATGCTTTTGTTCTATTCGAACTGTTAGTCTCTGTAATATATAATCTATGACCTGGGCACGCTCTGTCATCCAAGGTTGGGAAGGGCCATAACATGCATGTTAGTCTACCGTTTGTTTCTTCAGTTGTGTTAGGATGGGTTATACTCTGTAGGGTCTCTCTTACTGGCATCTTATCTTATGGGGATGGATAACCAAACAGACTTCTAGTTTGTCTTTTACTTATGTATTTATCATTGCGAGGCATATTACTGCTATGGTCCATTTATTGGAATTATTACGTCTTGGAGGTGGTAATTTCATATTTCCGTTGGACAGTTTTACAGTTCTCGGGGTGTTCTCCTTTTTTTTTATTATTAAAAGAATTTACTTTGCAGAATCAATATAAGCCAGTCTTTTATCCACGACTTTTGTATGATGTCTTCTTCTTAAATAATGAATATGTTTCTTCTGTATGGTACGCAGTGTTCTTTTTGTAAACCTTAACCTTAGATGCTACTGAATTTGTAGGAATGGATTCCATTGGGAGTAAGATGAACCCTCAAAATTTTAGTGTGTGTTGTGGGGAGAATTGTTATTATATTTAATTTGGGATTTTCTTTGTCTATTGGGATTTCGGCATGCTTTGTATCTTTCCTCACTATCTCAATCCCTAGTTTTGGTGAACTAATCTTGTTTCTTCATTTCGCTCCGTCTCTGGCCAGAACCTCAACGAAATTCAATACTTTGTCTTTCTTACCAACAGAATTCATGTTTATTTGCTCTTCACTTCTCCTAGTAACGCTATCAATTTGGTCCACACGACTCTTCCTCACTGATGCAGATTTCGCCTTATTGACCATTGCAAGGCATCTTAATTTATTTTTCTTCATACTTGTTTTCTATTTTTTATTACCACGAATATGTCCGAAATTTTTCTAGATCCTGTGAGCAGTCCTTTCATTAGTTTTATCTTTTTGTTCAGCTAATTACAGGTGTGAAATGAGCAACTGTTTTTTTTTCTTCTTTTTTTTCTAATTCAATTTTTACCTCCTCTCTTTATTCTACTTGGCATATGCATTCTGGTTACACTTTTTAAGGCATGACTGTTGTTGTATTGTCAACAATTTAGTCACCCATTATTTGCTACTCATGATGCACAACTATGTTCACACTGGAAGACCGATGGTTGTTCTTCATTACATATTCGTATCTTCTTCTATGTCAAAGTCTGATGATTTTTTTATTTCTTTCTATTTTAAGTTCTGATGATTTATGTATTTATTTATTGTATATATTTTTTGGTGGGGGGTGTCCAATTTCTTGCAGCTATGGCAGAGTTGATGAATTGGTATATTTTGCAAGCCTAAAGGAGCAATATGAGATTGTTATTCATCATTATATTCAGGTGCTTCTCTCCATTTCTTTTGCTCTCTTTGGATAACGCTGTTAATGTATCGTCTGTTGTAGCTGCTCATAATTTTCTCCTTAAGGGCTTCAATTTAATTTGCTCCTTACTAGTGCTATTGTCCAGCATTTAAATTTCTTCAATTAGTGATACAACTCTTTTGAAGACTTTTGTTGATCACTGCTGTGGTCTGTTGATGGTTGTCTTATGTAAAAAATGGGAAATCGGGTATGATTGGATGATACTGCAATAGCAAAAGGATTGGTCTGTCAAGTTTGAAGACCCACATTTCAGTTTGAGTGCAGCCACTTCCAATAATAATGCCCATTGCCCAACGTCAAGTGTGTACCTTCTGCATGTTGATACCAGCACTTGCCAAGTCTTCTTTAATGGTTGTCTGTGTCTCGATTATAACTTGCTTTTTGGAGCTAAACAGTTAGTATATGCATCTCATATGTTAGGTGTCCATTATTCCCTAGAAGTAATTGTACATGGTGCTTTAGGGCGCTATAGTTGTGATTTTGTGACACAGGGCCTAGATAAAGGTCATATTGCATTCCCATTAAAATAGGAGTAGATGCTTTAATCTAAAAGCTTGCAAGATGACACTTAGAAGAACCACACAGAAATTATGACGTTTGTCTTGCATTTTCTGAGAGTGACTTTTGCCTTATCTTTTACTGCAAAAATGGGGGAATTGAAGTAAAACTAACGAATTAATAACATGGAGCTAGCCCAGAAACAAATGATGGAAAATAATACAGAGCTCTGTAACTGAACAAGGGAACATGGGAACTGCGAATTCTGGGGTTTCAATGAGATCCATAGTGACTTCTAGTTTCTAAAAAGAACCTAGAGCCTTGACGAATGTAGAATGATGGTCAAATTGCTATTTTTAACCTTATACTTGTACCATGTTAAAACCTTGAGTCCCTATGTAGAAAGTATATCTACTACTCTAAGTGATTCATGTGACTATCCCTTATTTATTCGACTCTGAAGAGACAAATAACTACCACTGTTGATTTAGCTTCGGAAAGTTATCAGTGAAAAAGGTCCTAATTATAGAGTTAATGCGAATTTAATAAATATTAAATGGAAATATAGGCAATGCGTGCAAACTTAATCTTATTAGTGTGTGTAGGGCCTTCTTATGCCTCTTAAAGGCTTCTGAAATTATGTGGTTTAGGTCAAGAAGACTTGGATTTTCAAGATACACTTGACAAATTCAGCTTGTAGTTATTGGTTGGTCTTCTTCAGCCACCATTGTAATTCCTCTGAAATTATGTGGTTTAGGTCAAGAAGACTTGTAGTTTTGGTAGGCAATAGGAAATGAAAGAAAAAGTGCAGCCAGTATGAGACATGTAAAAGCTTAAAATTATATTTCCAAGAATCACTACAAGAAATCTTGGTTTTAGGGACAGTCAAAACCGTCCCTAAAAGTCTCAAAACCGTCCCTAAAAGTGAAAATGGACCGTGCCTAATAAAAGCGTCTTTAGTACTCTTTTGTGACGGTAAAATCCGACCGTCACAAATAGCCGACATTTAGTGACGGTTTGTACCGTCACTAATAATTGTACTATTAGTGACGGTTTTGAACTGTCTTAAATAATTTTTAGAGACGGTTGTGAACTGTCTTAAATAATTAATTTGACTGTCCCGAATAAGTATTTGGGATGGTTTGATTTGTCACTAATTTATTTTTTTTGTTATCATTTCTTTTGGTTACTATTTACAGTTGATTGTCATTTACATTTGTTTAGAGTTATAACAAAATTAAGAAAAGTGCCATAAACATAATTCAAAGCAAACCTAATAGAAGTAAAAGAACTTGAGACATAGAGCTCATAAATAATACACCATTAATCATAAATAATTCAAGGACATTTGTACTGTGAAATTTATAAATACTTGCTAGAACTTGCAAAATGGAACAACACTAAATTTACAAAATAAAAAACTCAACCTTGCAACCTAAGCTTCAACACCGTAGTATACAAATGTCTTTGTAAATAAATCATTCCAATATATTCAAAAATACTATTACAAAAACTAATAAGAGAATAAATGTCCAAGTCCTCCTTATGCCCAAGTCAAAACCTACAAAGAAAACAGAAAAAAGAAAATATATCATAAGAACTGTTCCATAAAACAAAATGAAAACAACAATATATACACATGATTACAAATGTGTGTTTTGTAATCATGTAACTGAAGACAGGGATCACTTATTTGAAGTCTAATTCATTAGTTTTCTTACTTCAACTCTTACCTTGCAATACTTAAGTACATCAAGAACATCCTCAGAATGCCACAATCTGCTACGTTGTCCAGGGTCGTCAACAGATTCTTCACAAACAATTTCCCTTCCCATGTCTCTGAGTAGATCGTGCATTATTATACAGTTATCTTCATTTATGGTTATTTATGGTTAAAAGGCACCTGCGATTGAGCACACCGATATTGCTTGTTGCAAAATAAGCACACCCGTCTAGTACTTTCGTGACGTAGTCTTTATCCATTCCAACAAAGAAACATGCAATATCGAGAAATATATTTTTCCCACAATCGTGCAATGCATCAAAGCTTATTCGAAGTTGCTATTGAATTTTACCATTAGGAGTTCTTTTCAATTTCTCCAATGCATTCTCCCATTCATCTTTGCTTTTAAACTCACTCAAATATGAACCTAAAACTTCAAGGGCCAAGGGCAATCCTTTGCAGTAACCCACTACATCTTCTGAAAGTTCCGAATAACCTTCCATAGGATATTTTCTCTCAAAGGCATGCCAACTAAATAGCTCAACAGATTCATTTTCATCTAATTCCTGAACCATATAATAGTCATCTACATCAGAATGTTCTAGCAAATGCTCATGTCTTGTCGTTACGATGATTCTACTTCCTGGACCAAAACAATATTTTCTTGCAGTTTCCGAGTGGCAATTAAACGCCATTAGTTGATCGAGTTGATCCACATCATCAAGAACAAGAAGAACCCTTTTAGTGCATAGCCTATTTTTCATGACCTCGATTCCTCGATCAACGCTTCCCAATTCTCTGACATCTGTCTGTAGTATATCAGAAAGAAGTTGCTCTTGCAAACGGAGTTGTTTCTTATGCTGCTTTGAGTTCTCTCCAACATTTCTCAGAAAACTTTTGCATTCAAAACGAGGGAAGAAATTGTTAAAAACAGCTTTGGCAAGGGTTGTCTTGCCTATTCTCCCCCCATCCCACCTATTCCCACCATTCGAACATCCATAGTTCCAACACTCAACAGATAGTTCATGTATTCCACACGAGTATCTATTCCAACTAGGTGGGTGGGTACATGTAAGTACGTGTGATTCAATACACTCAAAAAATTTTCAACGATTTTGAGAACTTGTGAAAATTACTATACTAGATTCATCCCAACCTTGAATTTCTGACCAGAAGCCCATGAAGTGAAGTCAGTAGATTCATCCCAACCTTGGCTTCCTCCAACAACATGCTGGGTTGCAAAGGCTTGCTTGGCATTGATAAACAAAGCAAAAACCAACACCAAATAAAATTTGTATGAAGCCTCCATTTGCAAAGCCTAGTTTGTTGGATTGCTACTCCTACTCATTGTATGTGTACAAGTGTGTGTGTGTATATATATATATCCATACAAAGATGACAACCTTCTAGCATGGTTGTGCAGTCCTCATTTTGTCTCCCAAAAATTAGAAAAATCCAAAGATTTTGTAACTTGAAAATTAAACAATCATGAAATTGACGAGGTTGCCCTTGGAACAATGTTGGGCTTGAGTAGGTGCAGGGGATAATAGTTGGGGATTCATGTAATTTTGAGTCATAATAGGGGCAGTAGTCCAGTATGTGTGAGTTGCCTTCTAATTAAGCAAAATGTGGTAGGTCCAAAAGTCATGGATGCTTGGCTTTGAAACTTGGCTATTGTGGGAATCAATGATCATAGGTTGAGTCACTAGTACTGAGATTGTCTGGAAGGTCTTTCTGTTTTCAGGCTATATATACATATAATATATATGTGTATCTATCTGTAATATTGAAATGCATGAGATTGTTAAAAGAAGACATAACAAGATGCAAGGGTTCAGGTGAATTGTTGTGGAAGACAGCCCAAAAAGTAAAGGTTTCTAGTGAATTGTTGTGATCATTGCAGATTACATTAGTTTTATTTTTACCCTACAACAATTCGATTGTTTATTCATCTCTTCCAAACAGGCATCTCATTGTGTTGTGTGTGTGTGTATATATCTATGTATGTATATTCCTGCCAAATATGCAACTAACACTGCATGATCTAATTCCTTGTGGCACTCTTGTGTGATGTGGCTGAGCCTAGAATATTTTTTTATTATATACCCTTCAACCAACAATTTCTCCTTTTTGCTTCATTTTAGTTCCTTGGAAGTGCAGGCAATATATTTGTTCCAACAATAGCATGCAGGAAAATATTTCACATCCAAATCTTCAAACTTAAGAAAACTAAAACTAGAAAAAAATTAATAAATTACTCTAACAGAGATCATTTTAACCACTGCTCAAGAAAATCAAATAGATGTTCATTCTTGTACCAAAATTTATTCACCCTAATAAACATCAACATAATAATGAGTGACTTAACATATGAGAGATGGATCTAAAGACTAAATAGAAGGTATGTATTGGGAAACTATCAATACGCGAAGAGAGGATTTACCAGAGTACAAATTCCAATACTATACTAGAAATTCTGAATATTGGGCAAGTACAAACTATTACTCTTCTTAAACATGATGATACATATATGTTTGCTTGTAGAGATAGAGAAGGAGAGGGAGAGGGAGAGGGAGAGAGAAAGTGTACCAGATCTCGGACGGCGGCGAGCAGCGGTGTCAATCGACCTCTGTTCACCGCCTTCTCCTTCGCGGTCCTGGGTGGAGCCGATGCCAGGGGGCTCTACGATAAACTATGCCGGAGACCACCATGAAGTAGGTCAGAAGAAGGGGAGCTTCAGGCGGAGGCGCGGGAGACGGAGGAACCTGTAGGGGAGAAGTTTGAGGGTGTGGAGGATGGGATCGATGGAGTCCATGGATGGATCGGAGGAAGAGGGTTAGGGTTTCTGATTTGGGCGCCATTTTGGGGGGGGGGGGGGGGGGGGGGAGGAGGTGTGTTTGTGTAGGGCATCGATGGAGTAGAGAAAGGAAAGTGAGAGGCTACAGGCTGCACGAAGATTTTAAGTGTGGGATTTATAGGGTTTCTTTTAAAATCGTTGAATCTACCCATCCAATCCAACGGTGGCTAAGTATTCTTTCCATTTTTTTTTATTTGGTAAATTTAAGAGGTAATTAAGTAATTATTTTATTTTTTGGAAAAAATAATTATTATTCTATTTAAATATTATTAATGGAAATTTACTAACGAGCCGAACCCTTAATGAGTCGAACCCAAGTTGTTCATGAACAGTTTGTCATTTGCAGCCCTAGGGGGAAGTGATGTTAATAAGGGCTTTATTTTGAATTTTAAAACTACTTTTTATTATAAAAACTAAATTTTTTTAGAAAGGAAAAAAATAAATTTTTGTAATAAAAAATAGTACTTATTACGAAAAATAAATTTTGTAGCAAATATTATTTATTTGTTAGAAAACATTTTCATAGTAAATAGAAGAAAATTAACTACGAAAAACAAAAAATTCGTAACAAAAACTATTATTTGCTACAAAAATTAATTTTTTTTGTGCAATTGAGTTCAATTGAGTAAATTTCCAATTCAAATTACTATAAATTGACTTCAATTGAGTGAAATTGTAAATTATCAATTCAAATAAGTGAATTTGAGTAAATCCCAAATTCAAAATAGTGAAATTGAGTAAATCCAAATTCAAACTAATGAAATCGAGTGAAATTAAGTTCAATTGAGTAAATCCCCATTTTAAAATAGTGAAATTGTTAAAATCTTCAATTCAAAGTACTGAAATTGACTTCAATTCAATGAAATTGAGTAAAATCTATAATTCAAAGTAGTGCAATTGAGTGAAATTAAGTAAATCCCCCGGTTCAAAGTAGTTTAATTAAGTAAAATTGATAAAATCCTCAATTCAAAGTAGTGAATTTGAGTGAAATTAAGTTCGATTAAGTAAATCCCTAACTTAAAATAGTGAAAATTACTTCAATTGAGTGAAATTGATAAAATCATCAATTCAAAGTAGTGACTTCAATTGAGTGAAATAGAGTAAATACCTAATTCAAAATAGTTTAGTTCAGTGAAACTGATAAAATTCTCAATTGAAAGTAGTGAAATATAGTAAATCCCCAATTCAAAGTAATTGAGTTAAATTGATAAATCCCCAGTTTAAAGTAGTATAATTGATTGAAATTAAGTTCAATCCCCAATTCAAAGTAGTTTAATTGAATGAAAATGATAAAATCTCCAATTCAAACTAGTGAAATTAAGTAAATTCCCAATTCAAAATAGTTTAATTGAGTAAGATTGAAAAAAATATCAATTTAAAGTAGTGAAGATTGAGTAAATCCCTAATTCAAAGTAGTGAAATTGAATAAATCTCTCAATTCAAAGGAATTTAATTGAGTTAAATTGATAAAAAAAAATAATTTAAAATAGTGAAATTGAGTAAAATTAAGTTCAATTGAGTAAATTCTCAATTCAAAGTAGTGAAATTGACTTCAATTGAGTAACGTAAATCCCCAATTTAAAGTAGTGGAATTGACTTCAATTCAAAGTAACGTAAATGATGAAATATTAGAAATATTTTATATTTTTTATAATAGTACTAGCCAATAACATGTGCTAATGTACTATACCCGGGCCAAATTATTCTTTGGTTGTGTGAGAAATTAATTAGAAAATGAGGTAAAAAAATGGGGTCTTTGAGTGATGGTTTGATTGGATCGTCCCTAATAGACACCCTTTCGTGACGGTTTATTTGGAGCGTCACTAATAGACACCCTTTCGTGACGGTTTATTTGGACCGTCACTAATAGACACCATTTCGTGACGGTTTATTTGGACCGTCACTAATAGATACCCTTTCGTGACGGTTTATTTGGACCGTCACTAATAAGCAACCTTTAGTGACGGTTAGTTTTGCCCGTCACTAATAGACCACCTTTAGTGATGGTTTTTAGCCCGTCACTAATAGACCGTCCCCAAAAGCCTTATTTCTTGTAGTGAATCCTTTCAATTTTATTCCGAATTTCCTACTTCTTTAAGCAAATGAGTGTAATATAATATTGATGCACTGAGACGATTGGAAGTTTTCAAGCAAAGCTTCAGTTAGGTAAGTGGTTACGGAATTATGGTATCGAGAGAAACCCTCTTTTGGCATAAAAACCTGGCAGGGAAGTATGGGGTTGATGAGGTGGGTGGTCATCCAGCGAGATGAGAAGATAACATGTGGTGGGCTTCTAGAATAGTGTCGTGAATAGTGGGGTGAAATTTGACCATTTATCTACTTTGCCAAAAGATTCCTAATTAGTTATATATTTTGGCATGATCTATAGATGCTTATATATGTAAGTGGTTGTGTGGAGCTATGCAGTAGAGAGAGATTCTGATGCAAACCGAAAATTGAAAACAAGATAGAATACTCCGATCACCGTTGGAGCCTAGATTTCTAAAGGGAAATCTGGGAAAAGCCTAAGGAGAACACTTTAAAATCTGGAATACTTCAAAATTATATTGATAAAAAGTTGATTACAACAGATGTAGAGGTTGTTCTATATATAATGATGTTATTAAAGACACTTCGATTTCCCTAGACTGACTTTCAAAATACCCTCTACTATTCCCATAACATTTTATGACTTCTCATACAATCATTTATACCTTTAACCAGACTTATTGACTGCATTAAACCTCATTTGCCAATTCTCAAGAAATAGTTGATTGCATCACTCTTTGACTATATCAATCTAATTTGATAATCCAAACTCAACAAATTGCATCAATCCCTCCTCCTTAGAAGAAACTCGTCCACAAGTTAAATTTTGTCCAGCAATCCCATCTTCACTGCCATCTTTGTATGGATACAAATCGGTAACATTGAATATAGGGTCAATTCCCAAATGCTTAGGCAATGCATTTCCTCCAATCTTCTTGATAATCTTGTAAGGACCAATCTTTTTCTTACTCAGTTTAAAATACGAGTCAGTTGGAAATTTGCCATGCTTTTTGTTCTTGGCATTTGATTCTTCAATTTTCAGCCTTATTTGATCATGCAACCTTTTCTTTTCATCAGCCATGTTTCTCCCCTTAGCGTTGCCTTTCCCAATATGTGGTATAGGAGCCAATCCTGTCGGCAAGTCGATAGGAAAAACGTCGCCGAACTCTTTCAGCACCTTGTCCATTTCAGCAGGTATATGTTGTAGTTTCTCCATTCTTTCCTTGGATAGAAGCACGTGTGCAATTTCATTGTCCTCAAATTCACTTAGACATTGTTGGGATGTCAAGTATGCATGCCCTTCCTCTTTCTTGGGCTTGGGAAAGTCTTCATCTTTCATTGGAGCTAGGATTACTCTAACCTCATTCTTATAAAATGCATACACATTTGTTTCACCAAGGTGGATAATCTTATTATCAAACTGCCACAATCTTCCCAATAGAAGATGACAAACTTCCATATACACCACATCACAACAAACTTTATCGGACTATTTTTCAATTGAAAAAGGGACAAAACATTGTTCAGTTACATTAACTTCACCCCCTTTCTTGAACCAAGCTATTTGATAAGGTTTTGGGTGTGGCTGCATTTTTAATTTCAGCTTGGTAACCATCTCTTTGGAAACTAAGTTCTTACAACTACCTCCATCAATAATGACGTTGCAAAGTCGCCCGCAAGAGGTACATTTGGTTCTGAAAATGTTGTTTCGCCTCTAATCAGCTTCGGGCTGTTTTGGTAATAACATAACTCGACGAACCACCAAATTTGGAAGATCTCTATCTTCGAATGTGACTTCATTTTCTTCAAAATGCAGCAAACTATCATCGTGAACTTTATCAAATTGATTCTTTGTGTTGCTAGAATCATCTTCATTGATAAGCAAATTACTAGCAGTCTTCCGACAATCAGAGGATTTGTGCCCTTCTTTACCGCACTTATAGCAAATTATCTTATTTCCCATGGACTAAAATGAGGTGTTACTACTTCGGGGAGTAGTATTTGTTGTTCCACGATCTTGGCCTTGACCACTACTAAAGCTAGTTGCTGGTGTATTACTTTCCTGCATAACATTGGTTGCTATTCCAGCCTTTTGAATGTTGCTTTCTTGACTAAATTCAGCTTCCAATTGAACTTGTCCTCTTCTTAACTGATTTGAATAATTGTTGGACTGATTTTGCTGCGTTTCGACCTTTGTGGCTAACTAGACAACACTTGCTTAAGTGTAACAAGGCTGTAATTCCACCAGGTTTCTCATATTTGGTTTGAGACCCATCAAATAACGATGAATGACCTGTGTTTCTGTCTCAACCAATTGTACTCGAGTTCTCATCTTGTAAAACTCATTTGTATACTCCCGAACCGTGCGAGTTCCTTGATAAAGGGATTGGTAATGCTGGAACAGAATTCCTTCATAGTTTAGTGGAAGGAATTGGCTCCGGATCAGCCTTTGCATCTTTGTCCAGGTTTGAACACGCTCCTTTCCAGATTGAGCTCTGGTCAATTGGACTTGTTGCCACCAAGAAGATGCATACCCCTTCATCTTAATAGCCACCAACTTCACCTTCTTATTATCAGGAAGGTCAAGGTACTCAAAGATTCTTTCCACTTCATTAATCCAGACCAAAACTTCCTCCGGCTGCTCTTCTCCGGTGAAGGTTGGAATTTCCACCTTAATACGTGGATCTTGATCCCGCTGAAAGTTATGATTAAAGGTTGGTTGCCTTGCTTGTGGTAAACCTTCATCTTCATCATCTGAAAATTCTTTAGTAACTTGCTGAAATCTTTCCGCTGCTAGTCGGTTTCTCCAATTTTCACATTGATAAACATTCATTTGAGGTCCCCTTTGTCTTTCTATGGTTGGATTAGAAGGGCAGACAAGTCCAGCTTGCTCCAATCTGATGCACAACTGATTAATCTGCCGTTGCAGGTTCTCCAAATCTTCTTTTGTAGCGGCATTACCAGCATGTTTTGCCGAAGGCACTTTTGTATTGCTCACTTGGTTTCTTGATTGCCTAGCCATAGATCTGCAAAATCACAGATTTGATAGCAAGCTTTGATACCGCTTGATGCAAACCGAAAATTGAAAACAAGATGGAATACTCCAATCACCGTTGGAGCCTAGATTTCTAAAGGGAAATCTGGGAAAAGCCTAAGGAGAACACTTTAAAATCTGGAATACTTGAAAATTATATTGATAAAAAGTTGATTACAACAGATGTAGAGGTTGTTCTATATATAATGATGTTATTAAAGACACTTCAATTTCCCTAGACTGACTTTCAAAATACCCTCTACTATTCCCATGACATTTTATGACTTCCCATACAATCATTAATACCTTTGACCAGACTTATTGACTGCATTAAACCTCATTTGCCAATTCTCAAGAAATAGTTGGTTGCATCAGATTCCCTTTGTCAAAGGATACTGGAGGGGGAGTAGGTGGAGCTACTTCTTATTGAGGGGGGCTTCAGATATAACATTGGCTAGTTGGTGGAAGAGATTCATGGAGGGTGTGGTGAATGTTGGTCCTTTCTCTACCTTGCAGTAGGATAGAAGGAACAATCTTAATATTTTGGCACAAGTTGTAGGGTGTAAGATATCATTGCAGTACAGATTGTCAGTTGGTTTACAACTGATAAACATGCTTTATCTGGGTTTTTATTTTTATTTTATTGTTTATTATTATTTTCTCCTCCCGGATGGTTCGATGCTTCATTTGCTGCCAATGTGTTATGGTGGTGAGGTTTAGGGTTCCCTTGCCATGTTGTTGGCAATAGAGTTTATGGTTATGTTGGAAAGTCTTGTTTCATTTTCCTATATCTAAGACTGCATGCACAAAATAATGGAGCACTAATCCATGTTATCTAAAACTTGGCCAGTGTGGTTTAATTAGAAATGAACTCAAAACAGCTTGATTTCACATCTCCTATTCCAGGGTGCGCGATTTAGCCGAAGGGAGTAGTCTGTTAGTATAAATTACATAGGACACAAGCTGTTTTCATAGCTAAGCCTTTATTGATAGCCAATTACTTGGATGAAATAATTGTTTTTTTGTTCGTACACCATCCTCCATAACAACATCTTTTAGTATTGAAAGCTCCATAGTACTCTCTCCTGAATTCTGTTTTTCTCGAGATGCAGCCTTCAACTGGTCTCTTTGTCCTACTTGCTTTGGGTCTTAACGTCCAAACTCTAGGTCAAGGTTTCAAGACCTGAGAGAGAAAAAAAAAGGAAGGTTTGTAGGAATATTCAATGATTTCGTATTTTATGTTTGCTGCAATGCTTGGTTTGATTATTTGTTTTCTACACACGTGGAGAGGATGTTATTTTCTACGTTGCTTTTGACTGCTATTGTCACAGCTGCATCTAGTCATTAAACTTATATCTATGATAGGTTGATAATGTCTACTTTACCATTTCATGAATACACAATATGTGAATTTAGGACTGTAACTGGATTTGTCGTATGCAATTTTCTGTTATTGATGAATTATAGTGTTTTCTTTTCCTGAAGTTCTTATAACAATGAAACATCATTTATCATGTAACAATTTTGTTGAATTTTGTTTTCCTTTTTCCTTTTTTTGGGTATTGGATTTAGCAAGGAGAAGCAAAGAAAGCATTAGAAGTGCTTCAGAAACCTGCCGTTCCTCTTGAGCTTCAGGTATTGAGCACGGACTGACCATGAGGTTTCTAAATATTGCTTGAACAAATAATCTGCCCTTTTCTGCAGCACAACCACGAGTATCACTCTCAGAATTATCTGGTTTTCCCTTCTTTCTTACTGCCTAAGATGGTTGATCTGTAAAATACATGCTACTTCATATAAAGGTATTTTCTTTTGGTTACATTGCAGTACAAGTTTGCACCAGACCTTATCATGCTTGATGCGTATGAAACTGTTGAGTCATGGATGACTACAAAAAACCTGAATCCCAGGAAGCTGATTCCGGCAATGATGCGTTATTCAAGTGAACCCCATGCAAAGTAATGCACATCTCCTTAATATCCATGTGCCCCTTGTTTTAATAACTTACTTTCAATTCTGCCCTAGAACAAGAGGTAGCTAAGGCGACTAACTTTTAAAAATATTACTAAAACCAAAGATAAAAATATAGACTTCTTTTGATACTGAAATTTATCAATCTAAGTCCTATTGACATAAGAATTCCAACGTAAGGCAAGACTGCTTTTTGGTGGACTCCAACTATTCAAAGTAGATTTGACATTTGAGAGATCTTTTTGTCTAGCGAATGAAATAATTTATTCTTGTATTTTCATTTGTTTTTAGAATTTTTTCATTGATATCTCTTTCTACCATTTTCTGCAGGAATGAAACACATGAAGTGATAAAATTTCTGGAATTTTGTGTTCACCGGGTGCTGAATGAAGATCCTGGTGTTCACAACTTGTTACTGTCCTTGTATGCGAAGCAGGTTGAGTAGCTGTCTCATGAATTTCACCTTGTTCTTGTCATTCCATATTTATACTGAAGCTGCATTTTTCTTCACCTTGTTCATATACACACATCTCTTTTACTGCTAATTGTCACGCCCTTAATCCAAAGACCTGGTATAAATGAGAAAACTGGAGACCGACTCCGAAATCTAACATTTCATAACGATCCGCCATGAACGAAATGCAAAAAGTATAAGGCACAAGTCTCGATCCACCCTTGGAATCCTAAAAGAAGATCTCATGTAACTCGTATGATGTGAGATTGACCTCACTTGACAGCCACGTAAGAAGAAAAGAAAACAGAATGGGCTCTAACTGCCCATTTGCACCCTCACAATCATCCCCAATGAATCCCCTCAGAGTCCCATGAAAATGGCCCAAAATAAAAAAATAAAAAAATGAAACAAAAGAATTTACTAATCATGGTTACTCTTCACACATAGCTGAGTATGTGGAGAAAGCTAATTTCAGTCTACTGGTGGTCATTGTTCATGATTACTATTCACCAGTCGACTAAAGAATTCCACCAGTTGCCTGATGAATAGTACCGAACAAATTATAAAATGCCTCGCGATCATTGGTGGTGTATTTTCAGATTATCCATAACCAGAGGGAAATGGTCTGGGCTCAATATAGACCACTGATGTGAGCTTGCAATAATTGAGAGTGTACTTGTTTATGCTACAGGTGTTCGAACTAAAGTCACACAACCATTGTACAGAGTGTACTTGATTGTGTGAATGTATTTCTATGTGAGACCATTTTTCTAGAACCCTCCATAATAGATTTTAGCTACCCTTTCATTGGCTTTTCCCAGATCAGTATAAATGATATGTTTATCTCTCTTTTGCTCTTTATATTTTTCCATTAGTCCCCTCAATAAGCAAAGAACCTCCACTTTTGACCTTCCCGGTATGAATCCAAATTGGTTCTCCAGCACTTCTATCTGTCGTCATAGGTGTCCTTCAATGACTCTCTCAATGTTTCATAGTGTCTCTTTTTTTAATACGTGCATTATTGCTACAACTTTGTTATGTCCCCTTTCTCTTTAGATGTTGCCGCTAGAATACTTTGGCTCCACTCATCTGGCATTTTTCTTAGTTGTTATCATCTCATGAATTTAGGTAGGTGGTTACAATGTTATTAAAATTGATTTTCTTCTCAAAAATACTATTTATATGTTACTTTCTACTGTGCTATGAATAGGTGGGTGCATGCAGCAGTGAGTGTATGCACTAATGCTATCTAAGATGATGCTTAAATCATGAAGAGATAGAAAAGAAAAGAATATCTGTCAAGTTATACTGAACTTTTCTATTCCCTTTTGTACTAGCATCTAGCCTGGGTTTGTCTTCACTTCCAACTGATTTCAAAAACTTTACATGCTTCCTTTGTAGGGTAGATATTGTCTTAAGATGGTTGGGTTTGCATGTGGAATACTGTTTTCAAGAGTATAGACAGATGTTTCTGGAGCACTAGCAGATGGACTTATAAAATTTTCCTCGTTGTATGTATGGTTCAAAATTGAGCCAGGATGATGTGACTAAGTTGATTTAATGTTGCATTGAAAGCATGAAGTCCCCATGTAGGAGTTCGAATGGAAGCTAATTAGTTCAGACTTTAAAGTATTCTTATGATTCCAAACATTTGGAAAAAAAATCTATAGCAAACATAGTTTTACGGTTTCTATGCTATTTAAATCCAGGATTTTATCAGTAATCCAGGGTTGGTAACTTGGTAATTAACCTGTTCGACAGATTTCATCTCACTGTAATATTTAGGTTCTTTTTTAGTTTGGAATTTTTAATTTAATTGACAAAAATTGGTTGTAAAAAAACACGAGGGGTAGGATGTTGACTTATTGTTCCGTCATCTTGTGCTTTGTTTATCTGGATTTATAAATCTACCAATTTCTTTTGTTCATTCCAAATGGAATCCTTGTGTGATTATCCATGGGAAATGAGAATGAAGCTTGTAATGGCATATATGTAAAATTAATGTTAGTGTTCCTTTGTGGTCATAAATAGGAGGATGATAGTGCTCTACTGCGTTTCCTACAATGTAAATTTGGTAAAGGACGACCAAATGGCCCTGAATTCTTCTACGATCCCAAATATGCCTTGCGCCTTTGCCTCAAGGAAAAGAGGATGCGTGCATGTGTTCATATATACAGCATGATGTCTATGCATGAAGAAGCAGTTGCTCTTGCTCTACAGGTAACAGTTTCATGCCAACAAATTGCATGTTATCATTGTTTATGCCCTTTCTTTTTTCTTTTCTTTTTTTAGTATTTTGAAACTGTAGGTGTTGTATATAAAGATATTGTGCATTGGCTGTAAATAGTGGGAATAAGGTTCTACTTTTATAATTAAGTCAATTATTAAATTTTAGAAATACGTCAATAAGATTAATAGTGAGACTTCTAGTCTCTCCTTTTTTTGATAAGTAAGAAATATATAAAGAAGGCGTAGTAACATATGTAAGGGGGCAATTCGTGTATGATTTGGGGGAATGCATTCTGCAGCAAATTGTTAATTAAATGCATTGACGAAATGTTACCTTATCACTAAATAAATTGTTGGTCTAAACTTGCTTTAGCTGAAGGTTTGAATTGTTACCAATATCTTATCAATTAGTTATTTGGTATCATTCTTGTTGCACTGACCACCTACAGACTGTTACATTAACAAATTACTGGTGCACATAGTAGTGTGAACTATTCTAAAAGTTAGAACCGAGTAACTACTTTTCTAGGTCAGTTGGACTGTATTCGAATATTGGATGCAGATTTTTCAGTAATGTTCTTGGTCAAGTATGTTTTCATTATCAAGTCGAAGTCTGCATATGCTCACGTGCACTGACAGTTTGTTATGGTATGGAGTTCTGTCTGATACATTTCGCTAGATATGCACTTGGTAAGCATATCAAATAATTGCAGTTTATTATTATTATTTTTTTTAATGGAGCAATATATTCCGCATTCTCTTATGAGTACTAAACATGAAAAGAAGATGGACCTCGTCGTAAGCTTCAGACTGCTTTCGATGACTTGCTTGATGAAATACTGAAAAGCGGAATTCTAGTTTGTTTGATTAATGAACTGGAGAATAATAAGGGTCATGTGTTAAGCAAAGCTAAAATTCATAGAACAAGAACTAAAATCAGTATTCCTGAAGAAAATTGAAGACTTAGAGAATGATTTGTAATTAATAAGAAACTAACTAAATTTACTCGAGAGACTCAAAAATTTAGACAAACCAATTAGAACTTCTAATGGCAAAACTCAACCGTCTTCTTTAGCACCATTGACAGCCTCCAGTGCCCAAATGACCACCAAACTCAACCCTAACCACCATCAGAATCAGCCCCTCTGTTGGCTCCATCATCTGCGACATCATTGTTCTCTTCTGATCGATACATCAATACCAAGTAAACACCATTAAATCAGTGGATTGGAGTTTAGCGGAGGAGGATTCTCTCTTTTGCTCCTCCTTCACTACTGGGACATGACCTCTTCATTTGTCTTGCTCAAAACACTAGTAAGAGAAGATTTCCTTTATAGAACCCACATCTTACCAGCTTGAAATTTTACTAAATGTTATAATGATGCAACCCTGGGCATAGATCTCACCAATTGGTTGCCTCTACCGGGTTCAAGTTCATATCTAGTTCTGCCAACTAAAACTAATTTATGATTTTACATTATCATTTGGCATATTCATTTACTACTAACGCTGGCACACTTTTAGTTCTCAATTGCTGTTGCATGTGGCAACAGCACGGTCATGCACCTGTTTGTCGACAATCAACAACTTGAATTTGGAGGCTGCTAGAGAGAATCTATGTATTAAGAAACTACTTCAAGTACCATTAGTATTGATTTTAGGCAGGGAATTTTAATTAACTTTTTGCCTCCTAGTGTAAGGGATAAAGAAGCAACTAATTGGTGTTGTCTTTGTCTCAAGTACCATCACATATAAACATTTTAAGTACATATTTATATTCTTAGTTGACTTCTAAGTGATTGTTTTGCTCATGTGTACTTCTTACAGAATTTGTCTTTGTTCTATTATTTCTCTTTTTGGTGCACCAGGTTGACCCAGAGCTCGCTATGGCTGAAGCAGACAAGGTTGAAGATGATGAAGACTTGAGAAAAAAGCTTTGGTTAATGGTGGCCAAGCATGTTGTTGAACAGGAAAAGGGAACCAAACGGGAGAACATCCGAAAGGCTATAGCATTTCTCAAGGAAACTGATGGGCTCTTAAAGATTGAGGATATTTTACCATTTTTCCCTGATTTTGCCCTGATTGATGATTTCAAAGTAAGAATTAATATCTTAATTTGAAATACAGTTTATTTTTGAACAGTTGTTTGTTAGTTGACAGCTACAATTATAGAACTTTCTTCAGCTGCTATCAGCTAAATTTCTTCCATATGATTGTAGGAGGCAATTTGCTCATCGTTAGAGGATTACAACAAGCAAATTGAACAGCTGAAACAGGAGATGAATGATGCAACACATGGTGCTGACAACATTAGGAATGATATCAATGCACTTGCTCAACGATATGCTGTCATTGATCGTGAGGAGAACTGTGGGGTACTGATCTTCCTTATGTTATTTGCCAAGGACACAAAAATTCAAGCATCAAATTTAGTTCCTGTTTAAATTTATATATGCATGTGGTTATGCTCTACTGTTGTATCTAGTCCATGAGTAAAGTCGAAACCGATGGTCATGCTTTATATGACTTGCCTTTGAGATGCTTCATCTAATTCAGTCTAGAATTCTGCTTTTTTGGCAATTATCCACCTGGTTTGAGCCTTAAATAGTGGCAGTACTTTCACCCCTTCCCCCCCTCTCTTTCCTGCCCTGTTCGTTCTTTTCAGTTCCTCTAATTCAGGCTGTGGGAGCTTCGGTTCTTTTATATTGTTCTTCTGTGGCCTCTTTGAACTGGCTCAGTTCTGCTTCCAATTTGTTTAAATTAGACTATTGACTCACTGTGCTCTTTATAGTTTTACAGATACGTTTTAAAAAGATCCTTTATCACCGGAATTTAGTTTTAGTTTTAGTTTGGTCTGTTAGTGTTTTGCTGTGTACATAGAGTACAACTCTAACTCTGTGAATACTCAGGTTTGTGGACAGAAAATCTTAACGGCGAGAGGGGAGTATCGGATGGCAAGGGGTTATACATCAATGGGATCAATGGCCCCTTTCTATGTTTTCCCATGTGGAGATGCCTTCCATGCACCATGCCTCATTGCTCATGTGACTAGGTTTACCAGCCAATCTCAAGTAAGTTTTTTTATATAATAATTCGTCTTCTTTGTGCAGTTTGGTTGGATGGTAAGGGAAAATATAGAAAGGTGATATATGGTGAAGTAAATCAAGTGCCTGGTTTGATATTTGTGTAATCTATATAGGATGCGCCTGTTTGGTTAGACTTTGAATAGTATTTCAGAAGCACAGTTCCCTTGGCTTATGTTTCTTTCTAATTTTATAAAAAATAAAAAATGAATCCTAAAAATGACTGCTGCAGGCGGAATATATACTGGATCTGCAGAAGCAACTTACTTTACTTGGTGGTGAACCAAAGAAGGAAGTCAATAGTAGCTTAACTGAGGATGAGTCAATAACAAGCGTCACCCCAGTGGATAAGGTCTGCTTCATATATTTTCCATCTTGTACTTCAGTAGCTATGCATGTGTGATTCAGATAGCCTGTGATTACATGCTGTGTTCCTTCTTTTATCTTTTTTCCTTGCTCCTTTTCTTTATTGGGGACGAGCCTGTTCTTTCCAGAACTGTTTCTTAGAAAATTAGCCGAAATGATATATTAATTTTTGTTATGTTCCGTTGTACCTGTTCCTTCTATTTCCGCAGAAGAAACATGGGATGATGTCCTCCCTCCCTCCCTCCCACCTTTTTTTTTTCTCTTTCAAGTAATTTTTCCTTCAGAAGATCCTATTGCATGTTTTTTACTCATTCGTTAACGGTACTTCTCACTTGCGAATTGGACTGATTAAATGGTGTCGATATGATTGGCAGATCCGATCCCAGTTGGATGATGCCATAGCGGCCGAATGCCCTTTCTGTGGTGACTTGATGATCCGCGAGATCTCCTTGCCTTTTATCCTCCCAGAGGAAGCACATGAGATTAAATCATGGGAGATAAAGCCACGAAACCATGGAAGCCAGAAGTCCATTTCTTTCGCACTATGATTGCATACGATGTGTATACTATATACTGCTTCTCATCTACCCTTGTGCATGTTTGTTGTTGGAGAGCTTTTTTATAGCCATGTAACTTTCTTGTTTTCCTCATGTCTGTATAATTCCTCTTCTTTGCATACGATGTGTATACTATATACTCCTCTTTTTTTGTTAGGAACCTTAAAGCCTCTCTCTTGCCCTTCTCTCTCTCTTTTCCCTCTGTCTCTATTTCTCTCTCTGTCTCTCTGGCATATATATATATATATATATTATCTCTCTCTTTATATACATACGTACATATATATATATATTATTTCACCAGCTACTGAATGTTGTTTTTTCTTGTTTTTTTTTTTTATGCGGCAATTTGTGTAAAATTGTCTGAAGATTGGTGTTTGGATATATTGAAAATCAACTATGTTTTGTGCTGTTAGATTCATTCTGGCTTTGTACTTTAGGTGAACGATTCCTATTGCTAAGGATAGCAGCTTTGGTGATACAATTAATTATAATGTGATATATATATATATATGTTCATCAGAGTATGCATGTTCAATTTGAATTCTATGTCATTTCAGTTGCATTTTTCAATCAATATTGAACATAAGTAACATATCTGAAATACTCAAATATAATGATGAGTTTGGGGTGGATTGTTTATCATGACTGTGTATGTATGTGTGTAAATATATATATATATGTATAGATTTTGGATAAATTTTAAAAAGATTTAAATTACATTAATATTATATATATGTACACAATGCGGGGGTTGACCTTGCCCGTTTATGACCCGACCCGCGTGACCTGCTATAGTGGGTTGAGAATGGATTAGTGACCCGTTCCTGACCCGCTATAGCGGGTTGAGAATGGGTTAGTGACCCGTTCCTGACCCGCTCGTTTATAACCCAACCCAAATCTATCCTAACTCGCTCGTTTGCCACCTCTACATGTTAATAAACATGACCTAATATTTTCAACTAACCGGATTGTCCTATAAATTGTGAGTGAGTTCGGATCACCACTCCATATACAGGGCTATTAATAAACAATCTCTTATGGTTTCAAATTCTTGACAAACATCCCCCTGAGGTGTCAAGTAATCCCTGTACTTTTTTCACCATACACACGGCCCCCACTCCGTTAGTATTCCATTAACAAACACTCCTTTGCCGTTAAAAATATATATTTTATGCTCAAAATACCCCTAAAATAAATTGGTAATTAAATAAAGATTTTTGAGTAAATTACAAATTATTTTTTTGTTTAAGTTTACTTATTTATTTAAATTCAAATCTTAAAAAAATATATTACTCCCCCCGTCTCAAATTATAAGTCCCTTTTGGGGAATTCAATTTTTTAAGATGATGACTTTTTATTGTAGTGTTGGTGAATAAAATACTAACTTTACCCGTGATCCACTATAGTGATGTGATCGTTTATAAAGTATATGTTTTATAACTTTAATGTTTGAAGGTTAAATTGATAAATTGACCAAATAAAATGCTTTGACTTTTTAAAGTGGACACTTATTTTGGAACGGAGGGAGTACAAATTATAAAAAAAAACATTATTGATAATAATACACTTTAAATAATGTTTTTTTTATTGTTTTAAGAGAATAGATGAATAGAAATTTTAAAAGGGTTTTGCCCTTATAATTTATACTTTCTTCCTCCCAAAATAAGTATTCACTTTAAAAAGTCAAATCACTTAATTTGATCAATTTACCAGTTTAATTTTCAAGCATTAAAGTTATAAATTATATACTTTATAAACTATCACATCATTATAGTGGGACCACGAGTAAAGCTGGTATTTTATTCACTAACATTACAATAAAAGTCTTCATCTTAAAAAGTTGAATTCCTCAAAAGGGACTTATAATTTGAGACGGGGGGAGTAATATATTTTTTCAAATTTGAATTTAAATAAATAAGTAAACTTAAACAAAAAACAAAAAAATAATTTGTAATTTACTCAAAAATCTTAATTTAGTTAAAAAATAATAATTTATAATTTACTAAAAAATCTTAATTTAGTTACCAATTTATTTTAGGAGTATTTTGGGCATAAAATATCAATTTCTAACTACAGAGGGGTGTTTGTTAACGAAATACTAACGGAGTGGGGACTGTGTGTATGATGAGAAAAATGCAGAAGGTTATCTGACACCTCAAGGGAGTATTTATCAAGAATTTAAAATCATAGGAGGTTGTTTGTTATGAGCACTAATTATTATTATAAATCATGTTAATGCCCTTTTGAAAATAATGTGGGTGCATACTAATCGGTTTGGACAAATTTTAAACATTTTTTGGAAACTAATGATTCATAACGATTTCAAAAAAATCTCAAATCCAACCAAACCGTTTAATAAGCGAGGTAGCGAATGATACAGAACTTTAATCTTGTAAAACAACACTACAAGTTTTAGAGTATATAATCATAAATGGAATAATATGATAGTAGTTATGTTTGTCCATATTTGTAATATAACCGATTATTTCAGATGGGTTTGGTTTCACCGAAATTAAAAATATAACAAAATCATTATTCATGGTTGTTAGTCACTAAATAACCCTAGAGGGGGGGTGAATAGGGTGTTCAAAATATTTCTACACCTTTTCGAAATTGGAACAATATATAATCAATACTCAATTTCTTCAATAGTCAAATGAATAAATTCAATTCAATTTATCTAACAACTAATCACAAGACTAATTAGCATATAAGATATTCAAGTAAATATATCATGCAAATTAATGAAATAAGGAGAGAGAGATAGAGAGATTGACACCGTGATTTTTCGAGGTTCGGTAACTGCTACTCCTCGGCTCAAAAACCCCTTCTTGAGACTTTTCCCGATCCTTTCACTATGGCCCTTCCTTCACAGGTGGAATGGCAAACCTTTACAACACAAGCCTCTCGAGCTTGTCTCTCAATCAAGAGAACAGCCTTCTCTTGAACAATCGGTGGACTTCACTTGTCCGAGATTACAAATTCGTATGTAATCAATAAAATCACTCAAGAACAAAAACACTCAAAACCCAAAGGTTTTTATGGAAGATAAATCAATATAAGCTCAAGTGTTTTTGGTGATTTTATAATAGCTCTAGAAATGTATTCTCAAAGGATATAATCAATGAATGATATTTGGAGAATAAGAAGAGATACTAGAGGTTTTGATTTTCAAAGAAACTTGAAGAAAATCAGATTTTCAAAGCTTGGTTTCAATGGCTTTTGTAGAGAAAATTTCTGCAGAATTTTGAGAGCTTTTCTTCCTTTTCTTTCTCTTTTGTTTTTCAATCTCTTAGTCTACAATGAACACATATCATTCTATATATATCAATACATTAGGGTTTTGTAGAATGAATATTGTAATTGAAAGACAAGAGCCGTTTGAATACCATTAAACACGATCCACAAAACATGGGAATTGTTTTCTGAAAATCTGCAGATTTTAAGCAATCTTCTAGTCGACTACTTCTTCATTGTAGTCGACTACAATGGTCCATCTAGTCGACTAGATTGAGTTCTAGTCGACTACTTTGGACCATCTAGTCGACTAGAATGAGTTCTAGTCGACTACAATGAGTAGTCTAGTCGACTCAAGCTTGTTTCAATCGACTCTTTTGATGTGGATGAAAAACCAATAGCTACTGGTTGAAATAGTCGACTACTAGAAAATACACAGGTGATTCTAGTCGACTATAACAAGAAAAACATTTAATAAAAATATTTTTCTTTCCGTTTAAGTTTGGTAAAGCGTTTTTCATTTCATTTGAGTTCAGTTCATTTTATACTTGAGCTTATATGATAAAATCGACGCATAAAATTACCTTGTTACAATGATCGCTCCCCGACCTATCTACCCCAAGTCTTGAGTCTTCAACTTTCACCTTCGCCGTTGAATTATTTGATTTTCCATTTTCGCGCTTCAATTTCTTTCACGGCTTTTCGCTTTTATTCAATCTTTCTTTCCGAGCTTGCTTTCCGAGTCGTTTTCTTTCCGTGTTTGTTTTCCGAGTCGTTCACCTGTCTTTTGCTGAAAAGATGAACTTGATAATTCATTAGTATTAAACACGCTTTAAATGTTTTGTTAATATCAAAATAGGATTTATTGTCCGAGAATAAATTTCAAGGCCAACAATGGTCACAACAGAATCTCTAGAAATTTGGATCAAATTGTTTAGTTCGGTTTCGATTTGGATTTTCAATTTCAGGGAATTTTTACACACACCTCAAAAGTTTTTGTTAATACTTTTAAAAATATTTTCAAGTTAAGAAAAATGAATTCGCATATTTGGTGTAAAGCACTTTTTAAAAAAAATATTTTTGGATAAAGTTAGAAAGCACAATCTCATTCTTCTTTATGATATGTTTGATAGGCTTGCAAGTGGACCCATTCTTGTTCTCCCCCAAATCCAAAACCCTAAATTCAATATATATGAAGTCATATATAAACACACATACATACATATAGATTCATATATATATATATATAGATACAGTTTAAGGTCAAGGTCTATACCACCGATCAATACAGCTCAAGGTCAAGGTCGGAATTAGGGGTTCGATTTCGGGGTCGAATTAGGGTTCGATTTGGGGGTGGGGGTTTGTATATACATATATATGTGTGTGTGTGTGTGTTTGCAGAGAAAGGATTGGCAGTGGGGGTGGGGGTGGCGGTGGAGGATGGAGGAGTGATGGTGGTGGCGGTGATTGAATGAGAGGATTTGCAGAGTGACGATTTTTGTTTTTTATTTCTTTGAGAACAAGAACAATTTTTTTTTTTTATTAAATTTTGAACTAAGGCTGAAAAAACATGTTTTTTTTCCTCGACACTGTTCACAAAACACAAGAACAGACAAACACATTTTTGTTCTTGTGAATAGTGGAAAAAACAATAACAAAAATGGAAACAAGAGTTCCCAAATGCACCTTAGTAATAGAATGAAATTTCATTCCAAAGAATGATCATTCACATTCAATATATGGTACAAAACAAAGGAATTGAATGAATGAACATTCCATTCCATTCCATTTTTGCATACCAAACATGCACTTTAGTTTGTACAATTAAAAATTTATGTACATAAAAGAACATGGACAATACAGTGAAAAATAGTAGTAAATGCACATAAATAATATAATAGGGCCCGTTTGGAAGCCTGTTTTTTGTTTTTTGGACCTGAATTGAGAACAAAACCTGTTTGGGTATCTTTTCTTTTCAATTTGTTTCCTTGCACAATGAAAAAACAAGTTCAGAAACTAGATCAATTTTGAGAACAACAAAAAGCTATTTTTTGTTCTTTTTCTCAAAGAAAAAAAAATAAAAAATACCAAAATCAGCTCCTTCTTCGCAACCCAGCCCACCGCCACCGCCACCTTCGCAACCTAGACCCAGAAAACCCTCAAATCAACCATGGGTCTGTTCACATACACCTTAGCCGGTGGCAGATTCATCCTCATTGGCACCCTAGAATCCCTCATCTCTCCCGCTGAAACCCAAAACCCAAACTTTCACAATACTCACCACACCCATCACCATCACCAAAGTCTTCATCGTCGAAATCGGCCTCGTTTACCGTCATCTCTGTTATCTCCTTCTTCTTCATCGTCAATTCTTTGATGCGCTAACAAGACCGATCAAATGGGTTTTGCTTTGAAGAATTTTTGCTATTTTATCTTTAAAGAAAAGACCCAAGTGGGATTGAGAATCAATAGTTTGATTTATTGCTTGTGCCAATTGGGGTTTTTGTGGCGTGCACTGTTTTTAAGTGTTTGAGTCACTATTGTCGAACAAAATACAAATTGGTTTCCAAATATATATTTATTTTTATTTTTTTTGAGAAAAAATACAAAGACAAATATAAATATATATTTTTGTTTTTTCATAAAAAAAACAAATATAAAAACACTGTTTCCCAAATGGGGCCATATTTATCAATCAAATTTAAATATAATTTTCAATATAAAAACCACTTGATATAAATACAAAATGTTTATTTTACTGCCAACATAGCTCCACACATTATCATCCCGCCAAACACCGGAGAGGTTTAAGATGGCCTAAACCCTAGTTTTCTTCTTTCTAACCTGCAACTCTCTCTCTCTCTCTCTACATACATACATATACACATATATAAGGTGCCCTAAACCCTAATTTTCTTCTCTCTCCGACCTGCAACTCTCACCCTCTCTTTCTCTCTCTGACCTGCAACTCTCACCCTCTCTTTCTCTCTCTATACATACATATACGAATATATATATATATATATACACACATTTGTGTACTCGGAGCAGTAGAAATTGCCCTAACAGGATGAGCTTCGCGGCGTACAAGATGATGCACTGGCCTACGGGCATTGAGAACTGCGCTTCCGGTTTTATCACGCATTGCGGCGCCGACTTCGCGCCGCAGATCCCTTCGATTCACTCCGATGATCTTGAATCCGACTGGCCTGCCACCAAGGCCCTCAGTTCCATTCCCAACCTCATCACCACTGCCGCCAACATTTTGGAGGTTTTTGTGATTAGGGTTCAAGAAGAAGGTTCCAAGGCCCCAACTGAAGCCAAGCGCGGCGGCGTAATGGACTGTATCTCCGGTGCTTCGCTCGAACTCGTTTGTCATTACAGGTATAAATTTTTAAAATTTTCCAACAGATTCAGAAATTTAGGCCCTGCTTTGATCCGTTTAGTTTAGTTTTTGAATTGTGTTTGTTCAACAAATTTTGAAGAATGAGAGGTATTATATTTTGAATTTGTTGAAAATTTAGATTTTTTAGTGTTCTTAGTACCAATTAACCCAAATGAGGTTACTGTTGTCCACATCCGTGGTGATGTGCTATGGTTTGATAATTAGTTGAAAAAAAGGAGAATCCATTTAGTTTAGTATTCAGTTTCAGGAATTAATCAGTTCATTGCTGGTATGTTTATGAAATAAGCAATGTATATGTGTTTGTTAAGTAATTCTTTTCTTTTTGGGTATTTGATGTGGATTTGTTTTCCTCCTTTTGTTCAATACCTCTTTTAAATTGCCTTGCAGGTTGCATGGTAATGTTGAAACAATGGCCGTGTTGTGTGCAGGAGGATTCGATAGTAATAAGAGGAGAGATTCAATCATCTTAGCATTTCGAGATGCTAAAATTTCAATTCTAGAGTTTGATGACTCAATCCATGGACTTCGTACAAGGTGAGTTAAATGTGTTAAAGTGAATTAATGAGTTTTATTTGTGTTTTTTTTTTTTGAAAGGCGTTTTATTCGTGTTTGTCTATGCTATCTTCGTCATGTCCAAACTTGTTATATTTTATTAATGGTCACACTGAAGGATTGGACAATAAACACGTCGATTTGGATAGTTGGGTCCTTGGAAGTATATTTTTATTTGTTTATATGTTTATTTGAATAGGTAGGGTCCTTGGGAGAGATTGTATATCCATGGGGTGAATTAATGGATGTTGTGGACATTGTGAGAGCTTAGGGGTCCTATTTGGTCCTTGTGTAGCTTTTGCGAGATTCGTGGTTCACGTTCTAACTCACTCTAACATGTCAAAAATAAATAAAGTGAAAAATGGCATATACACTATTTTTGTTCTCTGGCACTCCATTATGTCTTTCTTAATTATGAGGGGACGTAATTATCTTTCAGACAAACTCCCACACTATAAAATTATCTGAATTTTTTTTATCTAGCTCACGGGAGAGAATTGAATTATTGACTTTAGATAGAAAAGCTAATGTAACACAGAAGTTCAGATGTGACATTTGTATATCGCATGCCTTGGGTTTGTATATTTACCTATTCCAGTTGTTAATTTGCTTGTGGAAAGGAAGCAGAAAATTGGCAATCTAGCACCCGTAACAAATTGATTGATTTCTACTAGTCTGATGAATACAAGGACTGATGGAAGATTGATGTATTTGTACATGCTATGAGATACCTTGTTAGCTGTGACTATTGGAAATCATCTCATTAAATAACCATTTCCTGTTTTAGTTCAGACATATGTTGGATAAGTACCGAAATTTAGTTAACTTGTTATATGGAAGATTTATGCATATAAGTATCTTAATATGGTCTTTACCAAGTGGATATCATGATCTTATTCTTATAAAGGAACACAAACTTTTTTCCTTTGATAAAGATGATGAAGATTCATATAACTGTTTTTTTTTTAAATTATTATTTTTAAATATGGAGTCTACTATAAAAAAATATTGTTTCAAATAGTCTTGACAAAGGCTGTGTAGAATAATGCATTTGTGCTGTAAAAGGTAATTTGGTTCTATACCAAATTAAAGCTTCAAAGGACTACTTGGCCTTAAATAGGACAACCATAAAGATACTGCAACAAAGAATAAGTGTTCACGAATCAAAGACGGGACAAAAGTGCTCTCTTACACTACTCAACAACAAGGGAACCATATTTTGACACACTTTGAACTTAGTTCCTACATTTCACTTATTTCCAATAACAGGGGTCGGCTATATAAACCCCATATTCATATGTTGCTATAAGGCTATAGTCTCAGCTAATCAACGTGTCCTTATATCTTACGTTACACACTCTATCCATGTTTACTTTGGGCTTCATCTTCCCTAATATTACCATCCGTATGGAATATGCCACTTTTCATAACCGACACACTTAAATGCCTTCTTTGCTGATGTCCAAACTATCTCAACCCTAGAGAAGTGTCTAGAATTGTGGTATGCGTAACATTAGTGGCTTTTTGGACACCTAGGGCTGTTTGAACCTGAGCAACCTTATCATAAGCCCCGCTGTGGGTCAGGGCTATTGCATGCCAACAACGTGGCAGCCTCCCATTGCCCCTCCATTGTTGCGCTTCCGGTGCGTGAACCCACCAGCTTCTCCTACCTCTCGTCATTGGAGGCCTCTTCTCTTCACCGCCACCATAATTGCGGCGGTACACCTCTACCCGTTGTTGCAGCTCTTTCATACCCCTTGGGGCCTATAGATCTCAGAGCCCAATAGTGTTTTTTTTAATAATGACCCCCCCATCCCCCTTTAGACACTCCTTCGTTTGAACGAGCTCTGGTGGGCTTTTGTCCCAGTTGCCATCTTGAAACACAACCTCTCGTCATCGATGAAGACTGTTGCGGAGCTAGGTATTCTCCATAGTGATGGTAAGCCGTATGATCTTCAGACATCTTCTCTCATTTGCCTTAACCCAAATGAAACCTCCACAAAGATCCCCAACCTTGAGGAAAAGATCATGACACCATAAATGGAGGGGCAACCCATACACCACAACTCACTCAACCCCATCCCATTGAGATCACCTAGATACCTAGTTTTGAAGCTCCAATGATCCAAGGTTAGATTTGTTGTTCCCCAGGTACAGACATAAATTTAACTCCGCCCCAAATGGAGCTTCAACTGGTGAACTAATGAAAAATCCTTGACCGAGGATGGCATAAAATAAGTTGAGGAATGATTCTGTACGATGCAGTCGTAAAGCAAGTTATGTTTGATGAACATATCCAGTTATTTTCTCCCTAGTGCATTTAGACCTTAGGATTTTTGTGAATTAACAACTAAGAAGATATGCTAATGAGTTCTATCTTGGCACTCACCAGAAACCTTGATCTGTATGATTGTAATTGGGTATAATCATGCAGAAATACACGTTCGGTAGAATGAAATGACGGATTTATATATTTAGTTTCAATGGCAGAAAAAGCCGAATATTGGGGGGGGGGGGGCAACCAACATTTGAGAATGAGAATTTTAAGCTATGGGCAATCCGAGACACCAAGTTGCCATCTATTTCCGATTTTGATCTCTACACAGACACACCACTAAAGAGTTTGGCAAGGATGATGATGAGGTGGTTAGGAGGATACCGAGGTGTTTTGTACTTAAATCTCTAAAAGTTTATATGGAAATAAGAGAAAGAAATATCCAATTGGGATTAGTTAGCGTATATTATGTAATTATGCTGTATAGGATTGTGTATCTTGTATATATACCCTTGAGATATATGGAAAAAGTATTCAGTCAATTTATCAATTTGGTATCAGAGCGTAGGCAGAAAAATTCCGCTGCTGCCTTTTCTTTTTCTTGGCTGAAACCCTAATCACTACCCTACTCTAAACCCTAACCGCCACCTTATCAATCTTTCCAACCCTTGATGCCACTTCGTTACACGATCATGTCTGCAAAAATAGATACACGTGATTCTGACAGCAAGAAGCCTTCCACGATGACCATTCATGAGACTTCGTCTCCAATTCCTTCTATCAAATTGGATGATGCTAATTATCGTGTTTGGTCTCAAATTTTGGAGATGCATATTGCTGGCAGAAAGAAGAAAGGCTATATTACAGGGAGAAAGGCTGCACTCGCAGAGAGTGATCCAAGCTATGATGAATGGGAGGCTGAAGACGCTTTAGTCAAATCTTGGCTCATCAATTCTATGACTGACAAACTAATGTCACACTTCGTGCAATGTGGAACGGCTAAGGAGGTTTGGGATGCGGTTAAGAGGAGCTATCTTGATGTTTCTGATTCTTCTCAAGTCTATGAACTGATGAAGAAATCCTTTCAATCACGCCAAGGTGGTCGTCCTCTTGCAGAATATTACAATGAGTTAAACTCAATATTCATGGACCTTGATTATCTTAGGCCAAATGATATGACGTGTCCAACTGATATTGAGAAACAAAGGAAGCGTACTGCTGAGGACCGGGTCTATATGTTTCTTGCAGGACTTGATCACAGTTTTGATCAAGTTAGCTGTTGTGTCTTGGCCACCTCTCCTTTACCAAGCCTGGAGGAAGCCTATTCCCTTGTTTGTTGCGAAGCACAAAGAAAAGTCACCTTGGGAACGGAAGATCACTCTGAGGCCTCCGCACTGGCTGTCCAAAGGAATAGTACTCGACCATCATTTTTTGCTCCTTCTACCGACTCCTCTTCTTGCTTCTGCACTCACTGGAACAACACCAAACATACAGTCGATGTTTGCTGGAAGAAGCATGGTTATCCAGAGTGATATAAGCTTAAGTTGCCCTTTCTGACACTACTCCCGCTTCTCATGTTTCTCGATTGTCTTCTTAAGAAGGTAATTCTGGTTTGGTTTTTATTTCTGCTGCCTCTAACACTTGGGTTATTGATTCAGGGGCCACTGATCATATGACTAGTAAATCTTCCTTGCTCGACTCTCTAATGCCCTCACCTGTTAAGTCTGTTCAGGTTGCTAATGGGACACCTATGTCAATTTCAGGGGCCGGGAATGTCTCACTTTCTCCCACTCTCTCCATGTCTTCTGTCTTATTTGCGCATAATCTCTCTAATAGTTTTCTTTCCATTAGCAAGATTACCAAACATCTTAATTGTTCTATAACCTTTCACTATACTCATTGTGTGTTCCAGGACAATCTTACGAAGATGACGATTGTCATTGGTAAGGAAAGAGGAGGACTTTACTACTTGGAGGGGGCAGGGGAGTTGCAATCTGAACCTGGCCGTGGTTTTTAAGTAGTAAGAGAGACGTCTGATAGAGATAAGATTCTCTTATGGCATTGTCGTTTGGGTCATCCATCTTTTTCTTATCTAGAACGTTTATTTCTTCAGTTGTTTCAGAATGTTTCCGATTCTAGTTTAAGGTGTGAACAATGCATTTATGTGAAAAATCATTGTGTACCTTTCAAAACAAGCTTCAATAAAAGTCCAATTCCTTTTACCTGTGTTTATACTGATGTTTGGGGTCCTTTTTCTACTCTTTCTGCTTCGGGTCATAAATATTTTGTGTCTTTTATTGATGACTGTACTAGGGTGAGCCGGGTATATTTGCTGAAATCTAAGAGTGATGTTATACACGTTATTCCTCAATTTTCCAAAATGATTACCACACAATTTCATACTCAGGTTCAGGTCTTTCACTCTGATAATGGTCGTGAGTTTGTGAATCAATCTCTTGCTGATTTATTACAAGAACATAGCATTCTCCACCAGACAACGTGTACATACATGCCACAACAGAACGACATAGCAGAGCGTAAGAACCGCCACATTCTAGAGGTGGCCCGGGCTCTATGCTTTACTATGCGTGTTCCTAAACGTTTCTGGGCTGAGGCTGTTATGATCGCTGTCTTTCTCATCAACCGAATGCCTGCTCGTATCATTAACTACCAAACTCCTTTGAGAATGTTATCCCGAATTCACCCTATTCCTTCTGCTTTGAATCTTTGTCCTAAGGTTTTGGGTTGTGTGTGTTATGTTCATGTGCACTCTCACCAAAGGGATAAGCTTGATCCTCGTGCTCATAAGTGTGTCTTTCTTGGATACTCTAATTCCCAAAAAGGCTATAAATGCTTTCATCCTCCTACTAGAAAATCCTATGTGTCCATGGATGTTCAGTTCTGTGAACGGGAGTTTTATTTTTCTGGGAATGTGTCTCTGGTTTATCTTCAGGGGGAGATTAGTGGTAAGGAAGAGGAATGGTTATGATTAGAAGAGAAGAGGTTATGGATTTCAGGTCTGGGGGAGGATTCAACTGATTTGGGTAAGGGGGAGTCTTTAGATGCTTTTAATCCTATGGCAGTTGAGTTTGAACCAGAGGAAAGAAGAGGTGAAAGACCAACCTGTTTGTTCCAACAGGGTTATACGAGGAAGAACAAGGAGGCTACTATCATATCCCCTCCAAGCTCCAATACTCCTCTTGATGATACTACCATGCCATCGGATGACTCTTCTAAGACTACTCCTGAGGTACATGTTCCTTCTCCTTTAACTTCCAAAACTGCTACCTTGGATCTGCAAGTTGGTGATCAAGGTAGGAGATATCCTCTTCGTGATCGTAAAGAACCTGATAGGTTGGGTTTCTCAAAATCATATTCTAATGTTGTCTATCCCATTTTTGATTTTGTCTCTTATCATTGTCTATCTAAGACTCACCTACCTTTTGCCCTTCAGTTGTCTTCTGTGTCTATTCCTAGTCATTTTCAGGAAGCCCTTGAAGATCCTAAGTGGAAGTCTGTTATGGTAGAAGAAATGAAGGCTTTCCATAAGAACTCTACTTGGGAGATGGTCGAGCTATATTAGGAAAAGAAGACAGTGGGATGTAAATGGGTGTTCTCAGTAAAATACAAGTTCGATGGGACAATTGACAGGTACAAGGCTAGATTGGTTGCCAAGGGATGCACCCAAACTTATGGGATTGACTACCAAGAGACATTTGCTCCTATGGCCAAGATGAACACTATTAGAGTCATACTCTCCCTTGCAGTTAATCTGGACTGGCAATTAAGACAGTTTGATGTGAAGAATACCTTCCTCCACGATGATCTGATAGAGAAGGTGTACATGGACCCCCCTCCGGGGTTTACACCAAAAGGAGGTAAGGTATGCAAATTGAAAAAGGCTTTGTATGGGTTGAAGCAGTCGCCAAGGGCATGGTTTGGCAGACGAAGCTACTTAATGAAGAAGTATGGTTTTAAGCAAGCTTTGGCAGACCACACTCTGTTCTATAAGAGAGATGGTGATGACATTACTTTGCTTATTGTTTATGTTGACGACATGATTGTTATAGGTAGTAACTGGTGAAATAGAGAAGCTTCAGAGATATTTGGCCAAGGAATTTGAATGAAGGACTTGGGGGCTCTAAAATACTTCTTGGGCATTGAAGTGTCTTGGTCCAAGCAAGGACTCTTCCTCTCACAACGGAAGTACACATTAGATCTCTTAGCTGAAACTGGTAACTCCGCTTGTGAACCTGTAGATACTCCCATTGAGGTGAATCACAACCTGTCTATCTATCCTGATCAGATTCCAACGAACAAAGAGAGATATTAGAGACTAGTGGGGAAATTGATCTACTTGACTCGTACTAGACTTGACTTATCATATGCAGTCAGTGTTATAAGTCAATTCATGCATAATTTGAGTGACCGACACATGAATGTAGTGAATCGTATCTTGGCTTATCTGAAGTCCTCTTCAGGCAAAGGTATTATGTTTTCCAAACATGGACATCTTGGTATTGTAGGTTACACAGACTCTGACTTTGCTGGATCCAGATTGGATAGGAAGTTTACTTCAAGGTATGTGTTATTTATAGGAGGTAATTTGGTGTCCTGGAGGAGTAAGAAACAAAATGTGGTGTCATTGTCTAGCGCGGAAGCTGAATCCCGTGCGCTCCATCATGCAGCTACGGAACTTACTTGGCTAAGAATTCTTGTAGACGAACTCGGATTTGGTTAAAAAAACCTATGGTGCTCTTCTGTGATAACACAACAGCTATTGAGATTGCGAAGAACCCGGTACCGCACGACCGAACAAAGCATGTTGAACTTGACAGGAACTACATCAAAGATAACCTAGATTCTGGTATGATAAGGGTTCCCTACATTAAAAGTGGAGATCAACTGGCTGATATGATGACCCATGTTGTTACTAGGGTCCATTCTATGCATCACTATCCAAGTTGGGCATGTGCGATATCTATGCACCAACTTGAGGGGGAGAGTCTACGTATATTATGTAATTATGCTATATATTGGTGTTTCCTTATTTAGCTAAGAATTAGTTGTCAGATTGATTGTATTAGTTGTCTAATTGATTCTAATTGATTATATGATTGACTATCCTAAAATAGGATTGTGTATCCTATATATATACCCTTGAGATATATGGAAAAAGTATTCAGCCAATTTATCAATTGGATTTCCGCGGAGCTGGAATATAAAGCAATGGAGAAGGAGGAGTTTATGAAAGTTAGAGTTGTTATTTCTTTACTGGTCTGATCTCGGTCCAAAAATCGTTTGATCCTGTGTTCTTTGGGTCAGCGTCAGCGATGTTGGGATGGCGTGGTGGAGCGGGTGGAGAGGCGGTTGGCCAGGTGGAAGCGTCAGTATCTTTCCACGGTTGAGAGACTCAACTTGGTAAATAGTACATTTTCCAATCTTCCAACATATATTCTTTCCCTCTTTTAGATTCCTTGTAGTGTGGGGCTTAGAGGATTGAGAGGCTTCAGAGGCAGTTTTTGTTGGGTGGGGGTAGTGAGCGATTTTTTTCTCACCTTATTCGGTGGGAGACTGTTTGTCGCCCTTTGCAAGAGGGGGGATTGGGTCTTTGAAGATTGGTGTCTTTTAACAAAGATCTGTTGGGGAAGTGGCTATGAAAGTATGGGATTGAGAGGACTCGGCTTTGGAGTTGGGTGATATCATGCCGTTATGGGGAGGACTCTGGAGGTTAGTGCTCGTGACCTGTGAGGATTCGTGGAGGTATGGGGGTATGGAAAGATATTCGCCGTGGATGGGATGCCTTTGCTACTCATATATGTTTGTGTTGGTGAGGGGCGGTTGGTCAGTTTTTGGTCCGATCATTGGTGTGAAGACACCACCTTAGCCTCCTCATTCCCTATGCTCTTTCGCATTGCCCGTGACCATCATGCTTGCGTAGCTGACTGTTATTGGCTTGATAATGGTATGCTTGTTCGGGATGTTCAGTTTGTAAGACGTTTTCAGGATTGTGAGCTCGAGGAGGTCTTTGGAATGTTGGAGGTTCTGTACAGACTGCCTCTTCCTGGTTCAGGCTCGGATCAGTTGGTGTGGGGACCCTCTTCTTAGAGGCGTTTCATGGTCTCGTCTTTCTTCTGGTGCTTATCGTCCCGACCTTCCCCTGGAAGGCAATTTGGCGTTCTAAAGCCCCTCTAAAAGTTGCGTTTTTTACTTGGTAGGCGGCTTGAGGTAAAATCCTTACCTTGGATAATCTCAGGCGTCGTAACCTTGTCGTGGTTAACCGGTGTTTCATGTAGGGGTGTTCAAAACCGGTTCGGTTCCGGCCGGAACCGGAACCAATTTTTTCTGTTCCTTAAAAATCGGAACCGGAACCGAACACCGAAGGAACCGAATCGAATCGGTTCGGTTCTGGTTTCTTCTATTTTAATTTTTTTTTTAATAAAAACACCAAATATCAAAAAATAATATAATTATAAACTAAATTAAAGAGAGTATTTCAAAATTTCAATTATTACAAACCCAAAGTTAATTAACACATATCAAATTATAACTTATAATTTTAAATATAATATATATATATATATATGTATATATATATATATATGTATATATATATATGTAAGAATATAACACTTATAAAAAAAAAATATATATATATAAATCGGTTCGGCTCCGGTTTCGTTCGGTTTCAAAGGGGTAAGAACCGGAACCGAACCTAAAATTTCGGTTCTTTGATTTTTGGAACCGAACACTCCGGTTCCGGTTCGGTTCCGACCGGTTCCTGTTCGGTTTTTGAACACCGCTAGTTTCATGTGTAAGAATGATGCGGAAATCACTGACCACCTTCTCCTACATTGCCTGGTGGCGTATGATTGTTGGTGTCCGATGTTTGGGTTATTTGACATTCCTTGG